>JBBPJX010000178.1:0-23240 GCA_038088955.1 Neotropicomus parvogracilis
TCTTCCTCGCCTTCTTCCTTCTCTTCTTCCTCCTCCTCCTCCTCTTCTTCCTCTGCTTCTGGTACTCCAGCACTGCTGGCATTTCCAGAGACAACATCAAAACTGTCCTCGCTGCTTTCCCTCGGGCTCTGCGCGTGCGAGGATGGCAGCGACAGGACTTCCAACGCCGACGCTGTCCTCGGGGGAGCAAGCGTGTGTTGCGACGACTCCAGCGCGTCGGCAGAAGTGGGATCCTGCCTTGTCTCAACCGACTCGTCTTCGTCGTCCTCCCAACTAAAGTCGTCTTCGTTCTCCGCAGTCGCTGTTCTCGGGAGATTAGCAACCTCGTGTCTCGTCTCCATAGAGTAGTCAGGAGACTTGCCTTGTAGTAGCGCTTTCCGCCTGTTTTCCTCCGTCTCGATCTGGTGCACCCGGAAGAAATATCTGACCCAAAAGACTTCTTCAGCAATAAATGCGGGTACTAGAAACAGGAATGAGCAGACGCCATGCTAGATGTAAACAAAATCGTACCGAGCGTATCAAAAGTAGCCTGAAGCACCGTTCCATCCGAGGTATCTGACAAGGCCTCGGCGATGCGTTTGCTCCACGCGTTTGTTCCAAAGCCCTCCCCGCTCGCCGCACTTGCGTCTGCCCAAGCTAGATAGGCATCCTTGGAGGTATCCACAGATGGATCGAGCTTGATGATCTCAGGGTTACTCCGCAATTGTTTCAACAGCGACTCTGCCCGCGTCGCAACCGCCCGACGTGCGTCCTCTGATGGACGCCTAGAAGAAGGTCCAGAATCAGTTTCCTTGCCCTTGCCCTTACCCTTGGATGCCGAACCGACGGTCGACCCGTCCGCATTGGCAGCTGACCCGGGCAGCACCCAAAGATCCGTACCGTCCCAAACGACGGAATCGTCCTCGGAGCCTTCGGGCGGGATAACCTTGACAGCCTCTCGAAGAACATCCCCGGCCTCTCTCATCACCTCGCGGAGCAGTGCCTCGCTCTTGTGCACATACTCTTCGGCCTGCGCGCGTGTGACGCCCTGCATGCGCTGGAATTCGGAGGAGAGCGAACTCCCCAGATGCGCAAGGTCGATATGTTGCGCGTTCTTGAGGCCGTCGGGGAGTTGCGCCTGAACGGCTGAAACGATGTTGGGCGGGATCGACGACTGAAGACGCGCGAAAAAGGATTGGGCAGTGGTCGCTGTCGACGAGGTGCTTGCCTCGCCCGTGGGCTCGGTGCTAACAGGCCGTGTCATACCTGCGGTCGGTGTGCCCGCCGATTCGTCTGCATCGCTCTCGTCCTCTTCCTCACCGTCTTCTGCTTCGGGTGTTTCTGGCTGCGTCTCCGCAGTAGATAGTTTTCCAATCTCACGCTGGGCCTGCGTGACGACTTGGCCCAAGTCTCGTCGCGCAGTTGCAAGCACTACCTCACTCTAAAGGCAGATGGACACACTTGAGACACAGATGGGGAGTAGTGATGAGTTGTGCGCACCTGTTTCCTAAACCCTCCCCAGAAGCGCCCAAGCTGTCCGATAACCTGAGAAACCTCCTCGTTAAGGCTTTGTTCTGGCCGTCGTTCGCTGGGAGACGGGGTACTCGTGCCTGTTCCAGTTATGCCATAGGTATCAAGAAAGTTCATGTTGGTGGTGCAGCGGTATCGAGCAATGTCTGAACCCCAGTTTCATAACAGTATCCAAATCAGGCAGTCAAAAACATGGATTGTTGTACAGGGATCATTCGTACAATTACACCTCACCAACGACATACTGTAGAAACAATCTAAGCATTAACAGAAATCTCTGAGAGACGAGGGGCAGTGTAGCCTTTAAACAACTTCTTCAGGTCTGTAGAGGTGGCCTTGGGCAAAGAAAGTCTGTTGGCACGACACTCCGCAAGGAAGTCGGTGAACATCTGGACGACCAGATCAGATTGGTGTGTATAACGCAAGTGAAAGTCACCAACCTCCATGGTGTCCAACGGACCGCCGGCACTCTCAGGGTGGAATTGCACACCCCAAATCTTCTTACCAGAACTTTCAGTCGACTTGATGCCTTCGACTGAGGAATCGTTGCAGTTGATAAAGAATGGCTCCCATCCCGCTGGGAAGGGATCAGTCAATCTGAGCGCGTATTGATGATTTTGGCTACAAATTTTATCCATGAGTCGAAACCTCATGATGTAACTACGCATCGCCCACCTCGTCACATAAACGCGGCCAGCTTTGATGGAACCCGAGGAAGCCAAAGCGAGGACAGGTTGATTGTGTCCACGGTTCCCAAACGTCATTCGGTATGCTTCTAGACCAGCAGCCATGCCGATGACTTGGTGGCCCATACAGATACCGAAAACGGGCTTGTCCCACTCCTGAAGAGTCTTGCGGAGCTTAAGAGTAGCATCCATGCAATGCCTAGGATCACCAGGACCATTGGAAAGGAATAAGCCATCGTACTGGTCGCAAATGGCGTTGAAATCATAGTTCCAAGGGAGCACGGTCACTGCAGCGTTTCGACGGACGAGGGACCGAAGGATGTTTGCCTTGGCACCAAAGTCGAGGACAGCAATTTGAACATCTCCGTTGGGATTGAGGTGGTAAGGAGCCTTGGCTGAAACTTGGTCGACGAGATTTTCAGTAGAAGGATCCCAGTATCGTTCAGGATTTGGGGCGGGGGCCGAAGCATCTGCGCCAATGGCAAGTCGTCCGAGAGTAGTTCCTTGATCGCGCAACAAACGCGTGATTTCGCGAGTATCCACACCGGTGATTCCAGGGACATTAAAGCGGCTACACCAGGAAGCGAGGGATTCAACTGCAGCGTGGTGAGAAAATTTCTCTGCGACATCTGCCACTACAACAGCGCTACACTGGATTCGTTCAGACTCCATAACGACACCGACATCCTGCGAGTCGACGGGAGCCTTGTTGCTGGGAACCCCATAATTTCCAATGAGAGGAGTGGTGAAGACGAGGATCTGGCCCCGATAGGAGGGATCGGTCATCGACTCGGTGTCTGTTGATGGGTGTCAAAAAAAGTTTAATAGGATCTGCAACACAAGTCTTACAGGACGTGATTGAGGTTGAGAAGACGGTCTCTCCAAAGGTGCTCTTTGGTGCTCCAAAAGATCGTCCATGGAAGGATTCACCGGTTTTAAGATGCAAGACAGCGGGGAGAGCGGCATTTGGGCCAGCATGGGTAGCAAAGCTGCGAGCGAAAAGTCGGCTTCGGATCAGAGCGCGAATCATGGTGAACTAAAACTTTTAGAGGCTCAAGAGAGAGAAGACGAGATCAGAGATATAACTGCAGGACAATCAGGACAGTGAGCGGAGCAGCGAACGTCGTACATACTCGTCGCGGGTGTTCTGTGTAAATGTCATGTACGAGCTCAGAGCTCACTGAGTGAACCTTTTTTTCACTAGATCGACAGGACACAAAATGGAGTGTAAGGCGGTGATGGCATCATAAAATTTATATCCTCCCTGTTTGCTACTGTTGTAGTCCGCCCACGTGACCAGCCAAAAGAGACTTTGCCCCGATCATCGGGTTTAAGCGGTACAAAGTTCAGAACAACATTGACAGAGAGATGCATCTCCTGCATGTATTCGTTCTCTCGACTCGTGTTGTGAAGCCGTCCAATCACTGTACACACGATTTGCCGATTCACTGGATGTTCGTACACGTCAGTCAGCGCGTTCGCCCAAAGGGTATGTGTAAAAAACCACGTTCATAAGGGCGTTGGACGACGGAATGCAATCAAATCAATATTAGAAAGATGGACGTATTTGGAAAAGCGACTTGTATCTGTGGGTGAAATAAAAGACGATCGTGATCATGTACAAAACGTGCGTGACGGACGTGAGGAAAACAAGTCCAGAGACGAGAAAATGTTGCGTTCAGTGATGGTCATGTACAGTCTATTTTGACCAACCATGGTGTCTTGGCCCAGTGATATAGCCTTTACAAAAGACTCTTTCTCTTCTTCGTCTCCAACACCGAACCTGCCCTTCGTCCTCGGGGGATGTGTTTCGACCTGTCGGCCTCGTCCGCATCAGAAGAGGACGACGAGGATGAATCCTCGTCAGCAGCATGTTTCTTAGCCTTTCCAAAAGTGACGGACTTTCTGGCAGGCGTGGGCAGACTGGGAGAAAAGAACGTCGCCTCGGAGGCCAACTGGGACAACGTACGATACCGATTGGGGGGTTTCGTCCTTCTCCTTGACCCCGTTGGTTCTTCTTCCAGATCAACCACCCCCTCACTCGTTTTCCCATTCTGAGAAGCCACCGGTACAGGGCTGAACTGCTTCTGGGAATACGGGAAGGATATTTGACTGGACGAGAGATCAAACAGTCGCTCTCTACCCTGTGAACTCTCTGCCTGACTAGATGTTCGACCGTTTTTCACCGTGCCATTTGATCGTCTGCGAATAGCACGGAGGTCCGGCTGGGAACTGCTGGACATCAGCTCGTCGACAAGCACCGATGGCTCGTCTGGCCGTAGAGGAGGCGATGACGGCTCTGAAAGCGTTTCCCATCTGTTCAAGGACGGAGTGGGAACGATACTCGCTCCATTCTGGGTGGTGCTACCCTTGGGAATACTCTTCGGAGGGTCTGATTGTTCCTCAGACGGCTTTGCTGGTGTCTTGGCCGCTTTGCTGATCCGAGCTCCCAGTTTAGACTTGTGAGCCAGTAGCACCATGGGTGTGGACGTGGTAAAGGGCGGAACGGAGCTAAACCGAGGACTCCTCCGAACTGATGATGGTTTTTGATTGGCAGGCGTCTCCGTGACCTTTCCTCGCGACTTTCCCTTGGTTGATGCGGGGGTCACCTCGTCCTTGGTCTGCGAGGCCAGGTGTTCGACAAGGACGGGACGGTCGGCTTCATCCTCCAAAATTTCGCCGTGGCGGGTCTTGATCCGTTTCGACACTCCTGGCTCTCGGGTCGACCGGGTCATGTCGGCAGGCAAGAGTCCAGCTTCTTCAGCGGGCGCCTCAATAGGGTCGGCGTTCGACGAGCGCGAAGCGCTTAGGGGCCCCAAGCCATCTGCAGGTTCTATCGGATCAGCCCCAACCTCCCCAAGGACCTCCGCAGCTGCTGGTCCACTACCATCTTGATTGGGTGTTACGTCGACTGCTGTCATTCCGGAATTCTGTCCTTCATTGCCGGACCCATCCAAGGTTTGAGTAGAGGCGTTGAGAACAGGTGATAAAGGCCTTTCCTCGGCAACAGTAGCAGCACTTTTTTCTCCGATAGATTCGTCCACAACCATGGGATTCTCTGACCCCACATGTATCCCTTCGTTGCCGCCCTCATGTTGTTCATCGAGAACAGGAAAATCGACAGTACCTGCCATAACAATATCGTCGTCCCGGTGTTCAGTGGGTTCCTCAACAGACTTATTGGAGCCTTGTACGTCAGGTCCGAGGTTGTTCGAGGCGCCTTCAACTGGGCGAGAAGGTGAAGGTGACCCAGACTCTTCCTCCTCGCTCTCCGTGTCGGAAGAACCTGAGATCTGCGCAAATGACCGATGCTTCAATCGGCGAGCATCCGAGTCCGAGTCATTTTCCAATTCGGCCTCGCTCTCCTCCGAGCCCGAGTCCTTGTTACACTCAGCGTCGACAATGCGGTCGACAAGATGCAGGATGCTCTGCCGCTTTGGCGCTGGACCACGAGCGATAGCTTCCAGGTTAACGTCAGAAGGTAAGGGCCGCTGGTCTAGCGATTTCCGTCTCTGGGGAGTCGATGATTCGTGATGTTCGACTGCTCCTTCCATCATGTCATCAGAGCTGTCCGAGCTACTCCCTTCGTCTCTATTTTCCACCGTCACCTCAGACAGTTGAGAATTACTAGGGATATTCGGAGTCCTGGGTGGAGAGGCGTCCGACCTCGGCAAAAGCTTCTTCGATTGCACACCACCTGTCGCTGCGGGATTCGATGTAGGATGGGAGACTGTCATGGGTACACGTCAGGGCTGGAATAGAGGAGTCGGTGAAAAGTTAACCTTTTGCATCGTGAAGGAGGCCCTCCAGCTGGTTGATCAGCGACTGTTGGTCGCCTGTATTCGCCCTCTTGAGTTCCTCCAATCGTTCTCGAATAGCGCCCGGGCCTTTCAAAACAGTAGGACAGCAATAACGTATGTGGAAGGGTTCCCCCAAGCAAATAGGGCATGGTGGGCCATTCAAACCTAGGGTCTGTTGTGGTGGTTCATTAGTTAGAATCACCTCTTCAGGGCTACGCTCGGTAGGTACGTTCAATATTCCGTGAGCAGGGGCATCCACCACAGTTGTAGGTTCCACAGATAGTGCACTAGAAGATGCGGATGGCTTTTTGGTGTATCTCCTTACGGATGGTCGCTTCACAGGAGGTTCAGGTGGTACGGCCACACATGGTTTTGACAAGTAACCAGATAAAATTGCAGCTGCTACTTCCGACTGGACAATGGTACTTGCAGACGTCCTAGGGATAGCTAAACTAATATTCATAAGTCTTTAATGGTTCAAAGACAAAGACTACTCACCAGCACAAGCACCTATGGGTACCTGATCACCCTTGCGAGCTTTTTCGACGTTATTGAAATCGTGATCAAGTAGAACAGGGCGTACCTTTTGATGCGGCACGCGTCGCTCTTGCTTCTGCGAAGGCTAGAAGACAATGAGTAAATACTTGATCCTCAAACTGCCAACCAACTTCACCTAGTAGAGAATCCGGGCTACTCAATCGATCCATACCTACGTTATATATGAGGGGACGGACGTGAATCACCACACCAGGCCAAATCTCAATCAGGGTAATTACCATCTTTCTTGGCAGCTATGCAAGACCAAATCAGCATCATGCTGCAGTGGTTAGGATAGATATAGAGCTTACGCGCAGAAGACTCCTCCTGGCGGGTACTATCATCCTTTTTCACTTTCGTTCGCTTCTTGGCTAGTGGCTCAGATGGCTCAGAGTCCTTTAGGCAATTGAATGCGAGTAGATGCATCCGTTTGTGATAAGAAGCTTACCTTGGTCACGTCACCCTTCTTTGTCGGCTCCTTCTTCCGTTTTTTCTTCCGAGGTTCTTCAGTGCCTATTGGCTTTGGAGCAGCGGCAGTTTCTGCAAATCTCGCAGTTGCAACGGGAGTCGTAGTGGTAGGTTCCGCTTGTACACGCCGTTCTGGAGGAGGCTTGTCGGGGATTGTGACATCCACATCACCTAATGACGCTTTGCGCTTTCGTACCGATGGAAAACGCGTTTTTGCTGGTGTGATAGAAGCTTCAATGGTGCGGGCAACTTCGGGGGACACATTGAGCTGACTAGACACTCTCGCACCAGCCGGTTCTCCAGAGGGCAACGCTGACAAGGTCGTTGCGTTTTGTTTGCCTGCTGGTGGTTTCTCTCGAGATTGCTGTTATGATCACTCGTTCAGAAGACGACCAAAATTAGCGAAGGTTGACTCACGGGTGCAACCGGAGGCACAGGGGAATCCTGAGATCTGCTCACGGTGACCTGAATGTCCGCAAACACGGCAGACTTCAACAGGACACGAAACGCCTGAAAATCACCGTCTGTGGACGAAAACGACTCGATTGAGCCTGCTGCCCCTAACCCAGTTTGGTAGACTAATTTTTCTCCACTTACCGTCTTCCAGATCGAGGAGCGCGCCAGGACCCATCTGTTTGAGAGACACGACCGCTCCTGGTTCTAGACCGAGTTTCTTTCGGACAACATCTTTTACTTCCTCGAGGGATTCCTCTGCGTGAGGGGGAAATTGAGCGCGTTTTAGGATCGCGCGCAACAATAAGGTTACCGTTGAACAGCCTGGCGAACGTTCTGTCACCAGCATGATATACGATCCTAGCGGGGTCTTTGTGTGAATGCTTGGAGTGCTCAGACATGGTGATCGAGCTCCAAAGTTGTGGACGTAGACAAACACGACATGTAAACACGCGACGAAGACAAACTACCGCACACAACATACAACGCAGCGTTTCGACATAACTTGAATTCAGCTGCCCTTCCCTCCTTGTGCGGCTCTGATTATCTCTGGATACAAGCAGACCATGGACGGATCAGGAGGACCAGAACCGTCCTCGTATTGATCCGAAAGCCCCGTTTGTTCGGCTGTCTCTTTGACAGTGGCAGACCGAAGCATCTCCGGATACAAGCTGATCGTGGATGGATCAGGACCAGATTCACCCTCGGTTTGGCCACTACAGGCAGACGCCGCCTGTTCGGCTTGAGCGGCAGCCTTGAGTATCTCGGGATACAGGCAGATCATGGACGGATCAGGAACTCCGTTGGATGCGTCTGTTACGCACGGTGAGCATATGATATAAAGGGGCGAGGATGCGAACTTACCGAACGACATCGTGTGGTTTGTCTGTAGTGGTGTATAACAGTGAAAATCCTGCACGCGAGAGGGTGTCCACTTATATATGTCGGAGTATGACCGAAAGAAGGACCGCCTGACCTCGATTATCTCGTCATTGACACCCCAGAGCGTCGTGCTATACCTTGGAGAGAGCGGAGTTGACGGCGCCACACTCCACCCTGCATGATGTGCGTAAAGAGATTGACACTCTTTTAGTCAGTCTGACCCCTGGTGTAAAATACAGGAACATCGGACATGGCCCAATTGACTGTAAGTCTGTTGGGATCTTTCTTCCACATGGGTTGACATCCAGGAAGAGTTTGGATGACTGGAGTTTCCTTGACCATGCCTCGCGCTCGAATCTGCCTTTCGGACATGCACATCCTGTCTCGCATGTCTGCATTTCACCCGACTCATATTCGTGCTGGGCGACATATTGCGATCGTTTCCATAAACTTGCACCGTTCCTCGCTCATGGCGTAACTACTACCACCTCCAAGAACCTCATGTCGTTCCAAACGGTCCCTATCGAGTCGTTCGTTGTCGGCAGGTCCCAAGCCTACTTTGGCGGGCGGACTCGCGACCATCCAGGAACAGCTACCATACCACCTCTGTAGACACGTCGGTCGCTCGGCGACGAGATTGCGCTCGCCAACGACACGCGAGGTCGTACCGAAAGGTCGCTCACTCAGATCGCGTCCCCGTTTCTACGCACGTTCCACCGGTCCTTGACTGGAGCTTTGAAGAACCTGCCCTGGCCATCCGCATTCTTTGGCAGCGTCTCGAGTCGCCTTGCTCCGATTCTTTCCTTTGCATGCTTGGGGATAGCGGGACGCCAGTGCCTTTGACATGTCACCCGCACCCTTCCAATTAAGCACCACCGGCCACCGCCCGTCTCGCCGACCATCCATTTTTGGGCTTCATTTTTCGTTTTCTACTGGTCACCAACTGTTTCCAAACTCCAGCGTTCGTTCTCAAAATTACGAGCCCCAGCACCACCCGTGTTGAAACGAGCGTAAATGCTCATCTCCCGCCACACCTACGTTATATTGATCGCAATGACGGCAGGATGACGGCGAGACCGGTGCTACAGTGCTACAACGACGGCGATGGCGTTGGGTGGCGCTATAGTACGACGACCACCATAAGCCTAGGGCTCGGATGACTTGGTCGATGTGCCCTCATCGTCATCATGTCGCCTTGACCCCATCCCTTCTAGGGTGGACACTTCGCTTGTCCCCCACCATGTGTGTTCGAGCACCTCCTCGTGTCACCTCCCCAGCTCCCTCATGGCGCTATGACGACGGTGCGGTGGCCAACAGGACACGTTCCCCTCTACCACGGCACCACCATGACGATGGTGACGCGGCCGCGCCATGGCAAGTGCCACGGTAAGGCATGAGCGCGGGTACAGGGGTCTACACCCAGGGATGTGGTATCTGCGCGGATCACCCGTCCTATTGTATCTTAAACGGCTCGTTTCAAGATTCTGTTGGAATACGCAAGCGCGTGCACAGCCACGGGAGCACGCTGCGCGGTAACGTTCCATCGCTCGCGTACGTTCTACATTCCTCGAGCACATTGTCCTTTATCGCGTACTTAATGTCTTCTCTATACCTGTGTCCGGATCTCTGCAAGATCCTTTACCCCTTTGGTATGCTATACCCTTCTTTTCGTATATAGAGCCTTTCTCGTTCGCTTGAGTCCATTGTATCGCACACGACTGAGCTATTCATACATACGAGTTATGTACCTACTGGACTAACCTGTACATAGTTCTCGCTAGGTAAATACTATAGTCTGTTGTATCGCATGCGACTGAGTTCTCTCGCTAGGTGCCGCGCGCCGATCCCAATCCCGCTTGTTTTCTTTCAGAATTTGACTGGTAGTCCTGGTGCCAAGCCATACAACGTTTTCTGGACCGCCCCAAAAAGCCCCTGAGCCATGTGACACGGGGGGCGATCACGTGTGTGCTCCTGCTCATGTAATGGTCCAAAATGGTGATGGGCCATATCATGACGCCATAGCCACTTACCTCGAACCCTAAACTTCAATCAGAGATGACACTCCCTCCCTTCCCTTCATCTGCCACCGTGCAACCTCAGAGCGGGAATCTGTTAATCGGCTATACAACCTTTCTGCATCATGGAAACACCTCTTGGATTCACAGCTGTTCAACGTGAACTCATGGATCAATTCTCTCGTATGGCCTAGGGTCATCCTGAACGCTTCCTGAAGCAAGGTGTCTTCCCGGAGGTCGGTGTCATCGAGTACATCAACCTTGGTGAATATCTTCCTGTCTTTCAACTTTTATTCGAGTGCGATGTGGATTATCCAACCATCCTTGTGAGGGATGAGTATCGCATCGCACTTAACGCGGTTCAAGAAGCCCGTTACAACTCTGGGGCTTATATTATAGGACAGCCTGGTATAGGTATGTGTCGAACAGCAGATAGCGTATTCATAAGGTTCAACTTCCCTAGGGAAGACGTTTTTCCTCCTCTATCTCATTGTGTATTTCCTTGGCCGACAAAATGCCGTCGTGTTGCAAATTTTCCGCGGAGAAACACGCTTTGCCTTCTTCACTGAAAAAAGTCTCAGTATTCAAGACCCCGCTACATTTTACGACACTATTTCCCATCCGTCCTTTATTTGGGCGCTCTGCGACTCCAACCAACGAATTACATTTCCACACGCCGACTTGTCACGTCTCAAGAAGCACATGCGAGTTGTTTTTACAACTTCGCCCAGATCCTCGCGCTGGAAGGAGTGGAGTAAGCAAGTCAAGGCTACCCCTTTCGTTATGGATGTTTGGTCCACGGAGGAAATCAAGAAACTCGCGTAAGTACTTTTTCACCCTTGCAGAGAGAGCTAACCGGATTACCAGCTGTCTGTTACAATTGGATGTGGAACGAATGACAAAACTCGTGGATAATTGGGGTGGTGTCCCTCGAACACTATTGGAATTCTATCTTCTACCCGATAAGGTGGCTGAGAGTCGCATCCGTCTCATGGTCGCACGCGCTGTCCGAGAATGCGGAACAATGTTGGAGAAAGGATTAGAATGCGACCTTCCTGACAGTGCACCGTCGTCGTTCTACTTCATTCGGCCGATAAGCCTTACCCCCCATGGTCGCATTGAGTCACCTTCCATTTCAGTGCCAACTCGCACTCTCCGCCGCTTTCTAGCGGAAGGCCTCAAGCAGACGGATGAAACTCTTGCGCTGCAGTTCTTCATAACTCTTAGCGGGAAGCCATGGACCAGGCAGTCTGCTGGTTGTATATTCGAATCATAGCTTCTTTACCTCGAAAGATGAGGAGATCGAATGCAAATGGCTTGTATCGGACTACGGAGGTACCATAACACAGACGCTAAAATCGACGATCTGCCTTGTCTCGGCTACTCAGGATGCACCCTCGCCTTGAACGCTCCCACTTTACTGGGTTCCTCCCGAGAGGAATTTCCCTGGTATTGACAGCGCCATTATATCAGGAAACGAGATTATTGCGGTCCAAGCCACCGTTGCTAAAACCCATCCCTCGTCGCCGAAACCGGGTTTGATAAAGCTTGAGGGCCTCTTGCCCGAGAACCTGAAAAGTCTTCCCCGGAAATTGTTGTTCGTCGGGATACATCACGATAACCTTCGGAAAATCGCACAGAAATACGCCGGGATAAAATTCCCGACAGAAGAAACGTGCGTCGCCGTAGGGTGGTCTGTGGTAAATCCAGTGCGGAAGCAAGTCATCTACACGGTATTCATGTTCGTTGATTTATTCAGTGTCTTTTTTGACTGGATTATAGCACTTTTGTGACGAGTCCGATCGAGCGCCGGAAGAACCGACAGATGGCGAGCTAATAGAGGTGGAGCAGTGATGCTCATTTTGTTGCCTTTCTATTATGGCTGCGCTTGAACTGTCTACAGTAGAAGTCCATACAAGATCTAGTTACATGACCTCCAACTTGTCAATACTTTCCACGTATCATCGCCGCGACGTTCGGATCGACCCGATACGCATGTGCGTGTGCGTGTGCATGTGACGCTGGCAACAGCGGTCGCATCCGGCCCTTGTACGTCCCACGTTCGACCCGTCCGTCTATCGAGGCGAGGCTGACGGCAACGTCCAACTTTCGGACGTCGGACCCCCGTCGCCCTGGTGTCCTCTGGTGCGCATGCGTTTGCACAGAGGGAAGGGATCGAGACGGTCGACGCGACGAGCAGGATCGCTCCGCGTGCCAAGGGAGAATGGGAGAAATGGAGGAAGCGGTATGACGAGCTCACGCTGCCGCCGACCAATGAACGTGAACTCGGAGCGGCAGGCACGACGATCCTCCCCCAGGATGCGATGGCGATGCAGGACACGGTAGGTGCGGTCGCCTGGGATTCGGAAGGAAACTTGGCCGCGGGCGTATCTAGGTTCAGCGCTCGGCCTTGTTCGACGTGGATACGACTGATGGTCGCGACAGTGGTGGGTTACTTCTCAAGCACGCAGGGCGGATCGGAGAGGTGAGGTGTCTTCTTCCGAGTGACGGCGTGAACGACGGGGTTTGCTGATCGATCCGAGGCCGCAGCGTTTGGAGCGGGATGCTGGGCGGAACAATCGGAGGACGGTCAGACTGGGATGGCTTGCAGTATATCAGGTAGGAATCACGATATGGATCACGACATGTTCATCACGACGAGCTCAGGAGCTGGCGAGCATATCATGAGGACCGGACCGGCTCGCGCCATCGCCGACACCTTCCGCCCGAAACAAGGCGGCACAGAGGCTGACGTCCATGATTTGCTGACCAGGACCCTGTCTATTCGTTTTCATGGTAAGTTTGGACAAGTCAACTCCCTCCGCGATTCCTTCCTTCCTCCAATACTTTTGAAACCGGTTTTCGTTCAATGACTTACCAAAAAAAATCCGAATCTTTTCGATGGGTGGGATTTCACTCAATACCCCCAGTTCGGGACCTCAAAATTGGAAGGGCCGTCACAGCAGGTCACAGTGATTCGAAGCGAAGCGAGCCCAACTCGACAAGGACTCCAAGTGAATACTCTATTAAAGGGCACTGGCTCATGTCCGTAAAACCTATTTTCGTAATGATCGAGATGTGAATGAGGCAGCGACACGATAGAAGCTCGCTGCCCTCGACGACCTGCCATTGCCAGCAACTTGGGCCGTGTGCTCGTACCACGACCACCGCGTTTCGACTCGGCGAGTGACGCTAGTGTGACAACGACCAACCTCACGATCACAAGAACTACACCATTATTTTCACTCGTTCAACTTGGAGCTCGTAGTTATAGTACGAGAACTATGGCAAGTAAGGTTAACAAGTGAGAGTGTTGTGTTTTTGCTGGAGTGCCGAATTGGGGGTAGGTGCCGAACGGAGTCATGACCGACATTGCAGAAACCCGGCATGCTAATATGTGTCGACACAAGAACTGGGCTGGCCAATAGCCCATCCCATCACCACGTCATCGACGGCGCAGCCGTCACCCTACCACGATGACGACGAGGACGTCGACACATCGCGGTGTCGGCGCAGGGACGGGGCTGGCCAATACCACCCCATCACCACGACATCGATGGTGCGAGCGTCACCCCACCATCCCAGCGACAACAACGACGACGACGCGACGCGGTGACGATACAGAACCCCCGCGAAGTTGACTTTGACGATGTGAGTATTTTACCACTATTCCCTTCAAGTCTCACCATTCGTCTCACCCCCCCGCCTTGTCCAATCAGGCCCCACCGCCCTTCTTACATGGCACAACGACGAGGAGGTGCGCACGGCTACGACAACAGTGCAAGAGGCCCAACCGCACGACGACGACACTATCGCCCAACGAGTCGTCGCTACATACCCACCACCGCCGTGCTGACGTGTTTCCCTTCGACCTGCTTTGGTCGTTGGAGTCTCTTGCTTACTATCGTCCGTATCGCTTGTCATCTTCCAACTCGACGTAGACGATGGTGATATTACACCCGGATCAGGTAATTTAACGACGGGCGAGACCAACTGGCAGCCGCTCGCACCACCGCTGCAAACGATGACGATGATAGCGCACCGCTCATTTTTCCCATCCAATACGCCTCCATCGAACCCCACCGCTCGCCTCATTCAATCGAGTGTGAGCGCTGTGAGCACTCACCTCGCCCGCCCGAGACGATGTACATACACAGGCAAATGACCCTGTCGGGCACTCTTGGTACTGTTTTCTGTGAGCACCTCTGCCATATAGATATAATTTCCAACTAAGCAACACGGCGATGAGATAAAACACGCAGTGCCAACCCGAAGTCATATTGACCATTCGTTCTCGTGACGTGGCCTGCTACATGCCCACTCGTCCGTATTCTTGGTGGAGGATAACTCGCGTTCGCTCTGCGTTCTTGTGAAAGATCAAGCTTCGAATTTCACATACTAGTACCACAACGCTCTGATCGAGCGATCCATTTCCAAACAACAGCTATCCTACCGCTATCGACATCCAAGACTTGAAACACAAGGAAGAAAATAAACGTTTGTTGAACATGCTCTATTAAAAGGTGATCAAGGTCCACAATCCGATGCAAAGAGACTCTTAGGTTATTCAATCTCTAGCTACAAAGCTTCTGAGGGACCGCAATTCCCTCACAGTTCCTAAGGAGAAACGTGAGCTCGGCGCAGAACAGGACAGAATGAAAGAGACCCACGATCATGTTGAGGTTTCCTGACAGTAAACCTAGATCGCTCGAATTAGCGAAAGACGAGTCGGAAGGAGACGGAAAGAGTACGCACGGTTCTCCAAGATACAACCATCGGGAATATCAATGCGCTGGCCCTCATTAGCGACAACGATGACAGTCCCCCTCAACGTGACATTCCTCCCAAAGTAGACATCTCCGGTGACCGTAAGGTGGTCGAGTTCGATGATCTTGGGAATCTTCTTGAACCGCTTCTGGAATTGCTGGATCTTCTTAAAGTGGTCGCCAAGTTTGATCACGGGGGTCGTCTCGAACATCCGGCTTTCATTTAGGACGAGCTGGCCATGTTGCAGGGAATAAATGTCGCTCTTGATGAGGAGCAAGTCGGAGCAGGACTTGACAGGGAGGAAACGAGAACGAGGAACGTTGATACCGTGACCATTCTTGAAGTGCTTAATGGCAGCACCAGCGGCAGTCTCAAGCTATGTATGCCCCTAGCTCAGCGACGAACACACCTCTGACACTCATCGAGTACACACCTGAATGACAGCCTGACCGTCATCGTTGGTCTTGGGGTTGATGATGATCTCGAGTTCCATGCCCTCAGTCACCATGATCCTCTTCAGAGCTGCAACACGGTCAATGACCACCCAGTAGATAGGATCACGAATGCTCACCCTTGAGGTTAATCCAGAGGTTGTTAGTGTTGAAAATCTTGAACTTGCGGACCGACTTGAAGTCCTCGACGTTTTCCGAAGGAACTTGGGCGATTTCAAGGAGACGGACAGAGCCCTCGTAATCGATGAGTGTTCCGCCCTTGATATCAGCCTTGGTCTTGTCGGTAACTTCCATTATGAACTCAGCGTTGGTCTCGATCATATGTTGCAATATCTTTTCGTCGACACTAAAATGGACAGGTGAGCAGAAACGAGGGTGTGACAGATCATGAAACTTACACGGCACCCAGATTATCAGAGTTTGAGATGAATAGATACTCCTTGCCTTCGGCGAGGAGCTGATCCAACACACCAGAGTGGTAAAGTGCATTGTAGACATCACCGTGACCAGGAGGATACCAGTGCTTCTTGTCGTCATCGGCACGCCTGGGGCAGGGCAGGAGGGTCTCCTTGAAGATGCGCGGGTACCGCGACTGATTGAATGTCGTTATGCGGACTTGTTGGTTTACATATTTTTTGATGATGCGCAAGGTGTCTTCGTGCGTGTTGAACGAGGTCATGAGGATGAGTGGGACATCGACGCCCTTGGTGGTATTGAGGTGTTCGATCTGACGGACAGTCAGATCCAAGAAAGTCATGTCATCCTTGACCTCGAGGGCGCTCTTTGCGCCGGTCATACCTGAAAGTCAGGAGAAGATGAGGAAGATCGAAGAAGAGCCTTGAGAGGGGCCCACCCATGGAGGTACCGAGACCACCGTTGACCTTGAGGACGGCGAGCTTGTTGAGGTTGGCGGCTTGATCTTTGGGTGTGGTCAACGTATCATAATGGATTATCTGGTCCTCTGCAGGGGACTTGATGCGATCCCAGTCACTAAAAGAAGAGCGTGAGCACGAGTTTTAGAGCCGTAGAGCGAAAAAGGAAAGTGATACCGACAGATCAACGCTCTTTGCACGCTCCGAGAGGTACCGAGTGAAGAGGTAGAAAAAGGACTGCATTTCGGTATCGAATGCCTAGATGCATCGGTGAGCAAATTGGCAGAGTGGGGGGATGGATGGGACACACCTTCTTGGTGGCGGGATTTTCGACGGTGCCGACGAGACGGCTGATCTCGTTGCGCATGGTCTTGGCGGCGACGCCGGTGGTAGCGGTCTTGAAGTCGATGTGACTGCTACCACGGACGCGGGCATTGAAGGAATCGGAGCGTGGATTCAGAGTAGCCATTGTGCTGGAGGAGGGTGAGGCGAGGGGAGGATGGGGGAGGAAGGACGTACGGAGAGCTTGGTATATGTACGGGTTGTGTCGTATTTGTGGACAATATTTGGGGGTCAGAAGCGACACGGCTGATCGTGCTTTTTGGCTTGTGGTGACGCTTGAGAAGCTCTAAGCTGAGATCGATACGGTCGTGGAGCGTTGTCGCGGACAAGTCCGAACTTAGACCCTGAGCTTCCTCTGGTATTACGAGGTCGCAAACAGATCTACGACTGGGTTCGCAACCGTCGAGAGTGTGGTAGCGGGCGAGGGGCGATGGGGGGGAGACGAGGTGGAGAGGGCTGGAGTGTCTGAGGTGGGTGAGCGGGTGGTTGGGTCGACGGAGGGTGTTATAACCGTTCAGGTGGGTTGGCTGGCAAGACGAACGTGCTTGCATAACATCGAAAAAAAAAAATTGACGGACCCTTCTCACCGGAGTCCCTTCAGACTGGCAGGCCCTTGGAGCCAAGGGATGGTGACAACGTTGCCGTCCGGGTGTCCCTTTTGCTTTTATGGGCGGCTGCGCTCGACTTCCAGCCTCGTTGTATATATCGGGGGCTTCCTCCCATCGAGTTTCGAGAGTCGGTTCGTCCCAGGATTCGCTCGATTTATTTGTGGTGCGTCTCTAATCCATATGGGTCCAGCAGCGCTTCTCCTTCCCGCACCAACGTCTACCCGACCCATTCCGACATCTTCCATTCGCTTACATGTACGTAGCTCCATAACCAAGACGCATCACCCTTGATGCTCCCCGCTGAGGGCTCCGGCAACGACACACTCTGCTGTCGAGCGGTCGACACGCTTTAGCAGGTAAAACGCGTGCGCTTCGCGACCTGAGGCCCACCCTCGACACAACTTGCCATCTTGGTACTGCGCAGCTGACACGAGGCCATACAATCATCCTGTTCAGGTCTGCTTCCGTCCGTTTGCGCCCTGGACACCGTTCAAATTGCGCGAGCTTCCCTCGTTCACCCAACGCGTCTGCTCTCTTATCTGTGGCGCCCCTTGCCTGCAAGATGATATCGTGCGCCCATGCCTCCCTACAGGCACGGATAGCATTCTCCTTCTCGAAATAGGAACGCATCGAGAGTCGAGGTGTCGGTGTCCGGTCGACCGGTGACTGTCTCTTCGGCGTCCCGTCTCTACTACCCGCCTCACAGTCCCGTTTGTGTCCGGCTCACCCGACCCTCCGACTATTATTATCCGCAACGCGGTGCGGTTGCGACGCAAGACGTATACTCCGAGATCCGTGTCGTACCTATATGACGCCTCGAACGTTCTTGTGCTCCGAGGCCGGGGCGACGACCGCAGACTGTAGTAGGCGGAGGCTCGGAGGCGTGTCATGATCGCTCGGGTACCGTTGATAGGTCTTTTAGCACGCAGTCGTCTATCAGTCTTTACCATCGAAATGTGAACGATCGCCGGTTGTCCTGTACTCGTTCCCGGCCTTGCCCTGGATTCGTGAGATATGTTTATCCAAAGGTACCAGGGCATGAGTTCACCATACTCACAGCCTGATCAAACGCTCCAGTAAACCCCGTAGAAGAAGACATCAGGAACTGGACATGTATTCCACGACTCGGAGCCTCGGCCTGTTGAGTAGATCATGACGGCGGATACTACGCGGATCAGCGGACACAGATCGCAACATCACGAATAAGTCATGCTCTAGAATATGATAACATGATATAGCCATGAAATACATACGATTGTAAGATAGACCATATGCGCAAAGATAGATGTCCCTCAAGTATCGTCTAGATTGTTCAGTCCTCCAATGCTACCACTGCATGACCCACAACGATATCCCTAGAAATACGAAAATAGGTGGCCACGCTACCGCGCCCACGTCTTGCAACCATCTAACGAGCACCCCGCGCTGAGGCAGTCGGTGATCGGTCCTCGAGCGAAAAGATCCGAACGGGTTTGGAACCGTGATGCGGCGCCGCTGGCCACCGAGACTAAATCTCCACGTCCAGGGTGACGAGTAAGAGCGACCACGCGTGGCTATGCCATGTTCTCGTGATTTATTCACGGGCGGCGGGAGGAAAGAATCGGCACTGGAACCGTGTAGCTTGTCTCGGGCAAAATCGTGTAGTTCCTCGAGTGTGTCCTGACGGCCGTGTCTCTTGCTCCATGTTTGATGCCCGGCACCTGCATTTGCACGAGCGATGTTGAACGCGAGCAGGGTGGCAAGAGTCAGTAACGCGAGCGGAATATAGACAAGGCAGTATATTCCCAATTGATCTGGCATTAGGCAAAGTGAGTGCAGAGGCGGGGGGACTGGCGTTTGCGTGATCTGATCCGGCGAAGGCACCGTTGAAATGAGTGAGAGTAGTTGGAACCCTGGACGTCGAATTCCCATCGCCATCGAGATAGACTTGACGGTAACTTCTGGAAATGTCTCGTTGGACGAGGCGATACTGTGTTCATATTCACAATAGTCGTGGTCATCACCACTGTTACACAGTCAGGGGTACGTTACGTGCACGAACTGTTGACGAACCTCATGATGAGAGACGGTCTGAGGGACTGGAGCAAGAACTCTGTCGCCCCGTCCATGAGCGTATTCTGGTAACCAAACCCCAGACCCTGCCGTATCGTCCCTTTCTCGCGCAAAGGACCGCAGGACGCATCTGAAGGACGTGAGAGAGGGATGTGCGTAAACAAGACAATGGGACCCAGAGGGCCAGCCGAGACTGTCTGTCTTACAAACTCAACCGGGCCATGGGAAACGGCGGGCCAACTGTCAAACGTATGTCCACGTTCAGCACGTAACAAGTCTTCTTCGACAAGGGCGGGAGCGTCAATGAAGACGAGAGTATAGTTTCCGATCGTACGACGATAATTCCGGGGACCAAAGTGGGAGAGGTAGCGCGCGTCGGCCTCGAGAGAGAACGGAGATATATTGCCAAGGCTAAAGGAGGAAGGGCTGCGTGAGATGGTGCATACTCTGCAAGCGGAGAAGGGACGGACCCTACATCATGGTTACCTGGTATGTGATAGACTGGCGGTGGTGAATCCCCCATATCGAATATGCTCTTGTATCGTGCAAAATAGGCTTCGTATCTGAGGAGAAATCGGCCCTAGCTCGCATGTAATGTTAGCGGACGCACTCGGTAGTCGACATGGATGAACGGCCGTTGTCCATCATGTCGCCTGGAATGATCTTTAGTTCGCAGTGCGGGGTCGTAGTCAGTTGAAGCGCACCCAGCACCACCACTGCATGAGGACGAAGACGACGAAACGCAGCATTCCAACTCTTTCGAAGATTAAGGTCAACGGCGTATTGACTTAGCGCGGAGAGAAGTGGCCCACGACCAGGATAAGAATGACGGTCGATTATCTGTGGATCCGCTATCACCAGAATCCGCACGAGACGCGAATCAGGGATGTAAGGCTGGGACCAGGTCGTCGGCAAGATTCGAGCACAAAGGAAAAGGACACACCTGTCGCGTATCCGGCCAGCGACAGCCATACAGGGCAAAGTGGAACGTGCCGAGCTCGAACCAGAGGACCGCGAGTATCCATGCGGTGCGCAGGCCGTTGCGGAGGAGGTAACCTTGGTCTGGCATGTTTTCGTGGACGAGAAAGAGTCACCCCGCGCTTGACCGGGTGAAGCCGAGAGAAAGAAATGAAGAAGATGAAAAATAGGCGAACGCCGTTGGTCACTTGCCACGTCGACCGCGACGATGCGTCTTCGGCTCTGGGCAATCCGGGGCTTGTGCGGGCAGCTTTGGATCCGGCCCCAAGGCGATGATCAAGCCATCAGGTGCTGATCTGAGCGCAAAACGGTGCGAATTAAAAATTCCTGAACCTTGCTCGATGGGTTCGCCATCGTCAGCTGAGGCCAATTTATAGCGGGCTGAAACGTCCCAGGCTTGGAGTGCCAAAGTGTCGCGTCAACTCTCTGGCGGTGTGTCAATCTAGCCTCCGCGTATGTAAATGGAGTTGTCGTCCTGGACAGCTCGCCCGACTATAAATTTTCAAGAGGACGACGTCGTTCGTCGGTTCCTTTTCTCCCTCTTCCACCTCCTCTCGCATCCGCATGACCGTCTCGCTCAGCCATGCCACTAACGATGATCAGGTGCCTTTGCTCACCGCTGCGAGCGAGGGGAACGAGCCCAAGAAACCCACTCCGCTGCCCAAGGTCCAGATATGTGTTCTTCTACTCTCAGTCTTGATCGAACCCATAGCGTCGCAATCCATATACCCATTCATCAATCAAGTAAGCCTGCGTCGTCGCCCAGACCCTGCGCTCACTCTGTCTCCCAGCTCATTCGTGAAATCGACATCACGGGCGGCGACGAAACAAAAGTTGGTGAGTGCTGTTCGCTTTCCCATCCTCAATTCACACCGCTAAGATAGCGCCGCTTAGGATACTATGCGGGCATGATTGTATGTAAAGAGAGCGTGGCGCTTGACAACTATTAGCTCACTCTGTCATTTCCGGTTTCAGGAGTCTCTCTATTTTTTCACACAGGCTTTAACCGTCCTCCAATGGAGCCGTGCCTCGGATCACATTGGCCGCAAGCCCGTAATTCTATTAGGTGTTTTCGGTCTCTCCGTCTCAATGTTCTGCTTTGGTCTATCGCGTACCTTTACCGGATTGATACTAAGGTAGGCTTTCATGGCCCCATTTGGTCGTCGGATCTCATACCTATCGGTCATCTGTTCAGTCGATGCATCACCGGCGCTCTGAACGGCAATGTCGGTGTCATGAAGAGCATGTTAGGGGAACTGACAGACGCTACGAACATGGCCCAGGGGTTCGCCTTGGTGCCCATAGCTTGGTCAGTCGGCACGACACTCGGGTGAGCCTGATGTCTGCGTTCCTTCTTGTGCGTTTGAGCTGACCGACCGTTTGCAGTCCAGTCATTGGCGGGACACTTGCACGGCCACAGGACAACTTTCCTCGATTCTTCAGTTCCCCATTCTGGGGGCAGTTTCCATACTTCCTACCATGTGGCGTCACTGCTGGGTTTTCTTTGCTTACTTTTGGGGCCATTTTACTTTTTCTCAAGGAAGTGAGTCGTCTGGGTATCTTGTTATTGTGGCCGACTGTTAACAACCACCCAGACTCTTCCCTGTGGCGTCTCCCCTGAGAAACAGGATTCTTCTGTTCACAGGGAAGCTGGCGGCCACGAAAATAACTATGGCACGATCGATCAGCGGCAACAACTTACTTCACCGCCCTCGGATGCGCCGATGCCTCTTCACGAGCTTCTCAACGCATCTAGGGCGTTGCGCATCGCAAACTATGGTGTTCTTGCAGCTTTCGAAATATCGATGTACTCACTGCTGCCTCTTTTCTATTCCACGCCGATCGAGTACGGAGGTTTAGGATTCACGCCTATGAAGATAGGACTCTGGATGACCTGCTTTGGCATCTTTAACGGCCTCTTCCAAGCGTTCTGCCTTGCCCCACTTGTGGACAGACTGGGGCCCAAAACACTGTTCCGCATTGGCCACTTGTGCTTCGTCCCGCTTTTCACTCTTTTCCCAGTCACTAGCTGGATGGCACAACGGTGGGGAATCAACTGGCACGTCTGGGTCGCGCTCATATGCCAGCTCGGGTTAGCAACCATCATGGACATGTCCTTCAGTGGGTTATCTCTGCCAGATCTCTGCTTCAAGGCTGAATTGTGGTCGCGCGTAGGCTGCATCCTGATTTACATCACTGCTGCCGCTCCGAACCGACGGTGTCTTGGTACGCTCAATGGTGTGGCACAGACCACTGCGTCCATCGTTCGTGCTGTTGGTCCCGCGTCGGCGACATCGTTGTTTTCGTATTCAATCCAACACAACTTTATGGGTGGGTATGGCGTTTATGTTGTTCTCGTTGTTGGAGCCATCGCGACCATACCCTTGAGTGCTATGCTCCCGGACGACGTTGCAGAGTGCTGCTGATTGGATATAGAGTGCGAGTGGGTGGGGGGTCCGGAAGCCGTGTCCAAAAAATATATGTATACTGCCATTATAGGTGTGTCATTCTTGTTGATTTGTTCCACTTTTTTTACGCTGGAGGGTTATGGTTGCGGTCAATTGTTGTCTAGGCGTCACGGTTTACGGGGTAACGAGCCTTTTTGCATGTGTACTTTACATCACATGTATCTACGGATTTCTTCAATCAATACCATTTCGTTTTCCGGGCAAGTAGTCGCTTGCTCTTTCGGTACCAACTCGAAATCCCCACAAGTCGGTGCTTTCCCGCAACTTCATGCCAACATCCCAAACGGTGCTCTATGTCGCCGTGCATGGCGGCGCCGGGCAGCACGGTAAGGCCTCACAATGCTTGGTGCA
>JBBPJX010000179.1:0-23198 GCA_038088955.1 Neotropicomus parvogracilis
AGCTGAACTCCTATGTCGGGCTGAAGAAGCTGGCGCCGTATCGTATTTACGGGGATGGAAAGGCGAAAAAGAGCTGGGACCCGCAGCGAGCCCAGCGTTTGAAAGAGTTCCGTGAAAATCTGCAATCCCGAGCGGGCTTCCACTACGAGGGATCCTGGTCGCTTGGCGTGGGCGCCGGAGCGAGCGAAGCACAAGGAGGGAAGAAAAAACGGAAGGGCAAAAAAGAGCGCGCGAAAGCGATGCAGGGCAAAAAGGACGAAGAGCGGGATGGGGGAAATTCCGACGATCGGCCAGAAGTTGTGGGCAAGCTGCAAAAGCGAAAACGCGATCCAGACGTAGCCTCGCTATCCCATGCGCCACTGCCTGTGGATGTCGAGAGGGACACGGAAGACGGTGGACAGAAAAAGAAACGGAGACGGAGGCATCAAAAAGGTTCTGGTAGAGCTGGGGAGACGGATGCCGTGGCCATCTCATGACCACAGCATTAGGATGAAAGACCATGTACGTGCAGGAGATGGGTGAGTTCCGTGCTCTCGGTCGGTATTTCTTCAGCAAATCGCATGGTGCTGGCGGTCTAGTCCATTTCGGATCTATTGCCAACCACGAGACATGCGGGCGGTCGATGATGGATGGTAGGGCGATGGATGGTATCAGGGCTATGCATTTTTGAGGCCATGTATGTGTATGTAGGGTCCGACTGAGCGATATTACCACGAGAAGACGCAGTGCTTCATGCATCTTTGGCCGCACTGGAGCCGCCTGCGCCACAATCAGACATTAACAATGTGGCAAATCCTCTGCTTCACGACAAGGCCCGGCACACCGTGCTTGATGCATCCGTGGAATCTCTGGCCATGCTGGAACCACCTGTTCCACCACTCTCACTCGGAACTTCAGCTGTGTCGATGCGCGGACCTGCTGCTGGGATGATCGGCCTCCGACGCGACATTGGCGCGAGATCACCGGATACCTCGAGGCTAAAGCTTCGTCCACGCATTTTGACCCCTAAGGCAGTGTGTCCCAGGGTTGAGAGTCTACCCTGTCAAATACTGCCACGAATGTTCAGATGTCGGATCAGCTGCTGGGAGCGCACACCAATACGGCGTTGGATGTACGCGGGATTCAACTCAACGTCTCGCAGGTTCGAGATGAGCCAGCTATCTGGAATCAGCGACGGTGGGTGCTGCGGCCGAGGCATGCCACTGGATCTCGACCGTCCGCGGCGCGGCAGGTGCCCTCCATTTATTTTTTTGGCTTCGGGCAAGATTCTAGGCCCACCCAGGCTTGTCGAAGAAGATAACCATGTTCGGTTTGGGTGGCCAGAAATCGGGGATAAGGTGATGGGACGAGGCATGCCCAGTGTTGCACGTTATTCCGGAATCACTTGGGCAGGCTTGTCGGGCCCTTGAGTTGCCAAGTAGCACACACCTCTCGTCTGCCTCGACCTCTGACAAGTTCGTGAATCTCTCGTGAGACAGAGGTTCTACTGCTAGTCTAGACAAATCGAGCTTGTTAGCTCCGTCCTAGTCGCGAATACGTGTCTCGGCAACTTTCGCATGGTGCATCTGGACCTCCGGCAGGAACTGCCATCGACCCCCTACAACTGACCCCGAACCATCCAACCCCAGGCCAGCCACAACTAATGCGAGAAGCACCTGATTACTTGTAGCGCCTTGGTCCCCGTGGGTTTTCAATAGAATAACCCTGGGTAGCAAGTACTTCAAGTCCGGACAACCAACAATCTCAGATTGTCTGCTTCTCAGGTCCACCTTCCGTCCAGGTACCGTGGCATCCCCAGAGTGCGCACGGCGCCCGTTCACTAAAAACACTATGAATGTCACGACTGGAGATGAAACTAATGATGAGGTTCTCTCGTCTTAGATGCCTGCAGAGAAATACCGACTAACTCGATGATATCAAGACCATTCATGAACTATCAATAGCCTTGCATCGATCCGTGTTCATCGACTTGCAGAGATCATGATGGCGAGGAACACTGCACCAAAGAAGGTGGAAGATCACAATTTCAAACCAAGAACAGCCCTCAAGCACCCCTGACCGGAACGGCATGCTATGTGGGTTAAATTTACGTTGCAAACGTTTCCGGCGAAAGTTTGGAACCCAAACCGATAAGAAGCCATACTGCTGCGGTTGCCAACTGCTTGCACGCAAAAGCGCGGCCAGGCGAGCGTCTACCAACGGAGTTGGGAACTTGCGACGAACTTGCCTTAGTACCGCGGTTAGATATATAAGAGAGATGTGAGTGCATACTGCTGAACGCTCGCCGCCCATGTACGAACCTAGCTTCGCCACACAACTGAACACAGGTCTCGTTTACGAGACGGACATTCCTCCCTTTCTGCCCGCTGGGAGCCAAGTGAATCTGAGTTCTTTCCAGAGCCACGGGTTGAACCCAACCGAACAGTCTAATATTGGTCAGACTATTTCTCCACATGTCGGGGAACTATTCGCGACCAGTAAGAGCTGGTATTTATCAGTGACCTCCTGCTGATTCCCCCCCATCAGACAACACGCCGAATGTACCTGCCATGACGGGTTTATTTTCCGTTTCATCGCCAATCTGCGGAATCGCTGGTGGCCAGCGGTGCGATTTGCTTTTGGACGGTTCAACCGAATCCATCAGATCGCACCTACGCGCACACGGTCACAAGCATCGACAGCGACAGGCCGTGCGATGCCCGTGGCTTGGGTGTCACAGGGTCATGACGTGGATGAATACCGTGAGACACATCCAGTCTCTCCACCTCGGCGTTAGATACGGGTGTCCGAATTGCAATAAATGGTATACACGTCGTAAAGCGCTAGCAGACCATGTTTCATCACTTGATTGTTATGGTCAGTATCTGTTCAGCACCGAGAAAAAAAGTGCTCACCGTCGAATTTCCTCTAGGCACTGTACACGCGGAAGAGTAAGGTAGAGGGGAACGCCCAAAGCGACATAGTCACCGTCACGTAGCACTTGATCCGATATTTTTTTCCCGTTGTTTGTTGCCCTCATGATGCATGCACGGACGAATCCCCGATGGTTAATTCCCGTGGTCTCTGATATGATATGACAATGCTGATAAATTTACTCGATACCTTACAAAGTGTTAGGGAGGTCGACGTGGCAAGATAACCTGACGTTGTTCTGCCCGGTCGGGGAACGCGAGTAACACGCTACTCACGACGGCCCCACAATTCATAAGACGACACCATATCCATAACGAAGAGGAAGAATGAAAACAACGAGGCGATATGCTATGACACTCACAGGAAACCAACGCAATTACGCGGACGACAAGACGCACGCACGAAAAGACGCCAGGTGCATCTACGATCTGCTCCATTCTGGCCACCGATCAAAGCGCTAGACCTGTCATTCCGTAGAGTTGTACTTGAACGGTTCTCTGCTTGACATAACCCGCTGAATCCACACGAGCGAGTGCGGTGAAACCCAAAGAACACTGCCAGTGGCGATCGAGCAGGAGACAGCTGACGCAAACATTGATTACCATATTTGGATTGCTTATTGTGTACGCGACAGCTGTCGGCCATTGTTCTTCAATTGCTGTGACCTCTAGGGCCCGTTCAATAACTTGACTATCACGACCGCTCGTTTTCTTTACGTTCTTTTTCGTGACGCCTCTGCTGCTCTAGTCGATGAGCTCTAAATTCCGTGAACATCTCTCTCTTCACCTTCCCCCAAACCATCTCGACGTCCCAGTCGAGAAATCCAAGTTTTCTCCGACGTCGACGATAGTACCTTCGTCGCGTTTCTCGTTTGGCCGAAGCAATTCGAGGTGCTCAAAGAGTCCAAAGCCTATTTCTCCACCCAGGGATGTCGAGGCGGGTTCACCGCCGAGGTCGTCTAGCCTGCGGGACAGGTTCACCAAACTCTTTTTCGACCTCCGGACGCTCAACTCTGGCGACCCTGATCTTCCTGCACAGGATCCTCGCCTATCTCAATGGCCACCGCTCCACGTCGAGAAACGCCACTGTTCGTGTCGACCGCACGACCCTAAGCACGAAGCTCTAGTGAGGAAACAACGGCGCCGGTCGCGGTGCCTCTTCGTCATGCTCATCATTGTCCTCCTTCTCTTGATCGGGAATGTCGTCTTTTTAGACATCCGCATTCTCTTGCTTTCTCCGTCCACGTCCACGAGTCCAACGACCTCGACTGCGAATGCACTTTCTGCGAATGCTCAGCAATGTCTTTCTCAATATACCCTTAACGCGCCTTATTCACCCAAGAGCTACCCGTGCTCGACATGTCTTTCTGTGCTCCAGGCTGTGCCTCCGTCTTACACGTCCAGTTCAGCAAATTCTCAGAATGCTCAGGCAATTGACAGTGCCATCCAATTCTGTAGTCTTCGCGCCGTCTACGAGACCGCAGATACGCAAGGGCAAACAGCGCTCGGAAATGGCGGCTGGGCTCAAAACGTCAATTTCTGCGCTTGGACGGGCGTTAGCTGTGGTACCTCGGGGCAAGTCGTATCTTTGTAAGTGATCTTGGGGATGTGGTAGGCCTCGCTCATCATGGTTATACAGGCAACTTACTTATCCCGGAGTCCCTGCCACACTGCCCAACGAGATTGGCGGTTTGACCAACTTGCAGATTCTTCAAGTGATTGGAGGGAATGCGATACCAGGTATGATTTTTTTCCCACAGAAACATTGTTCTCAACGATTTTGTCGTGTAGCCGGCTCCTTGCCTAATTCATTCAGTAACTTGACGTCCCTGACGACTCTTCACCTCGAAGCTACTTCTATCACAACGCTGCCAAACACTCTATTTGCTTCGCCTGGCCTCACGCACTTATCGACTCTTGCGCTGGTCCGCAATTTGCAGATGGGTACTGCACTTCCGGGCAGTCTGACCAGCCTCACTGGACTGCAGAATCTGTAAGCGATGCCGACTATCTGTACCAGATGCTCCCTGACACACTGTCCTGCAGGTTGGTCAACTCTCAAACGCTGTCGCCGTCCCCGCTCGCAACACTGGCAGCGTCTTCGTCGCTCGCCGCTTCTCTCCGTACTCTCGACCTTACGTCTACTTCGCTCACGGGAACTGTTCCGGGTACTTTGTCGTCCTTTAAGGGCCTTACCCAGCTGTTACTTGGTTCCAACAACCTCACTGGTACCGTACCTGCGTTCCCGAACACGTTGCAAGTGCTGGAGCTCAATGGGAACGCCAAGCTGAGTGGAAGTATTGCATGTCCGCCTTCACCGCTCCGACAGTGCTCTGTGCAAGGCACAGCGATCAGTGTTGCTGGGTGTGGGGTATGTCAGAACACGACGACGACGGCATGACGAATGACTTTTATTGACGGCCTTGTTCTTTATGATAGATTCTTCACGGATGATGACTCGTATATCATGTATGAATGAGTACGATCTTGTAGCATTACTTGTTCATCGCGGACGTTGTTTTTGACATTTACCTTACATTTTTTGGCTGCTTTCTTTAGAGGGCAGCGTGGGTAGTTTTTTACTGACGATACTGTAGCTCTATCGATACACATAAATCATTTGATAACACATGCACTTTCGACAGCCACGTCACACCGCCTCTACCCCACACTTCGACATCCAACTCAGACCAACGCCAACACCATGATCTCGCGGTTTTCGCGTTCCTTGATTGCCATCACCGCCGCCCTTGTGCGTATCTCGGTTTCCGATTCAAGCCCCAACTAGAAGTGGAATTTGCTTATGGTTGACGCATTACATGGTGACAGTTCCTCCTCGCTACGATCGCTCTGCTGCACCCGCCTTCGCGCGCATACATGGACCCTTGGACGGGCGAACTCTTTGGCGAAGGTGGCGTCGAAAGGGACGTACGTTTGATGGGGTCAGGCGTTGCGCCTGCGACTGCGCAAGGGGCCGTCGAATATGTGAAGGAGAAGGGCGTGATTGGAGGGGGCGTGATCATGTCCAAGCTGGGGAACGAAACTGCAAAGTGGGTTTCCTCTCTCAGCCCTTTTTCATTTCCGTCTGGGTTCGGGTTTGTGTGGATGGCTGACCGCGTTGACGTTGGCGGTGTAGGGCTGAACTGGGACGTGCGACGTGGAGATTGCTGTGCGTCCCCCATCTTCTTGTTTTCCCGTCTTGCGGCGTCTTGATGGAGGTCTCGTCAGTCACACTATGACGTTGCGATATCCCGAGGTATGTGCTCGTCCTGACGTCCGACACGTGTCTCATCGCGTTTAGCATCCGACACAAGACGAACGGGAGGCGCTGGAGGCGTACATGTACCTCACGTCGCGCCTCTATCCATGCGGCGAATGTGCCACTGAATTTCAAGCGCTGCTGAAAAAGTTTCCGCCGCAGGTGCGTTTCCCTCTGCTCTCTTTGCGTGTACGACGACTGACGTGAACGTAGACGGCGTCACGTCTGTCCGCGAGTCTATGGTACGCCGTTTGTCTCGTCTCGTCCGTCGCGGCGTCGAGGAGAGTTGTCTAGGCTGTGTTCTGTGCACAACGAGGTCAACGCTCGGCTCGGGAAGCCAAAGTTTGACTGTTCGAAACTCGATGCAGAGTATGATTGTGGATGTGGTGAGACGACCACCGAGACGACCGAGAAACGACCGACGGACGGCGCGGAGTTGATGGATCTTGAGTGGGATGTGGCGAGGGACGACAAGACGGGGGCGAGGATGATCAAGGGCGGGCGATGATGGCGTGACGACGGGCTATGTTTCTCGCTCGTATGACCTTGGTGTGTGGATGTTCTCTTGCATGTCTCTGCCAGAAGACTAGAGCTTGGTCTATTCGTACAGATGCTATCAGCATGTACTCGGCCCCTGGTGACCACCCGGTTCGCGCACGCCAGAGGACTAGAGCTTGATCTATTCGTACGGACGCTATCAGTAAATATCTATTCGATTCGAATCTATTTATTAGCATAATGACGACATGTGGCCCTGCGGGGTTAGGCGTGAGTATATAATCGTGCGCTACTTTACTACATGCTTCTTTGCCCTCCTCTCGTTCTGTCGTGGCCAGAGTCAAAGCGTACGTAGCTCTGGTTTCTTGCTCGTCCTCTCGTCCGCCTCATTTACACGGCTCGCGCGAACCTCGGTGTCGTTGGACTGTCTCTTGACTTCGGGATTGTCTGGGATCTTTCTGCCGAGTTGGGCCTCGTGGCGCAAGAACGACTCCCACTCTGACGGGTCGATGGCGTATCCCTCGTGATCTGGATTTGGAAACGAGCCATCTTTGACAGCGTGGATGTATGCTGACACGCCACGGTCGACCTCTTTACGAACGTCGGCGAAATGGCGGACGAACCTGGTGAGACGACATGAGAAACGGGGAGGGGATGGGATCGAAGGGACGTACTTTGCCTTGTGGCCGTGCCAAGTGCCGAGCATGTCGTCCCAGACGAGGACCTGACCGCTGGTTGCGGGACCTGCGCCGATGCCGATGGTGGGTATTCTCACTGAGCGGGTGATGTAATCGCCGAGCTGGCTGGGCATAGCTTCGAGCACGATGGCGAACGCGCCCGCGGTTTCGAGCGCGAGCGCTGAACGGACGAGCGCGTGAGCCGACGCGGCCGTGCGGCCTTGCACGCGGTATCCCGAAAGGGATGTGGAGCGCTGTGGGAGGAGGCCGATGTGTGCCATGACGGGTATGCCGACGCCTGTGAGGGCGGAGACGTGTGGGACGAGTTCCTCGCCGCCCTCGAGCTTCACAGCCTCTGCGTGGCCCTCTTGCACGATGCGGACGGCTGCGCGGACTGCGTCGGTTGGAGAGGGTGCGTATGTTCCGAATGGCATGTCTGCGACGAGGAGAGGTGTTGTTGTTCCGCGTGCGACTGCGCGGCAGTGATGGAGCAGCTCGTCGAGGGAGAGACGTGTGGTGGACGGGTACCCGAGGCAGACCTGCGCGAGGGAGTCGCCGACGAGGGTGATGTCGACGGGGTGAGCTGAGCAAGCGCGCGCTGTTGGAAAGTCGTAGGCGGTGAGGACGGCGATGGGTGTCTTCGTAGCGCGTAGTTGAGCGATGCGTGCGATGGTCGTCTTTTTCGGCGCGGACATGGCCGCGACGCTCATCGCACGTCTCAGCAACATCGTCTTCGTCATCGTCGTCCGTGCTTGCGTCTATTCCGGTCCGGTCACACCGGATCAGCATCCCGACGAAGGGTCACGTGGGCTCACACTCTCACGCACGGTCAGTCTCACACGACTTTCTTTCCCACGATCTCCAAACCTGGACCATGGATGAGCACATCAGCGAGACCGACTCGGAAAACGACGAGAACGCGTTCCACGTCGTACAGCCCCTCTGCACGCCGTCGCGCACGTCCCGCGACACCCCCCTCCGCGACATCACAGACCAGTTCTTCCACCCGCCCTCCCCGTCGCCAGTGCGCGTGTCAAAGCCAAAGCGCGCCGCCCCCACCGACCCACCTCGCCGACCAAAGAAGCCAAAGTCGCTCGCGTACCCAGCTGACCCCCCAAACTGGCTTTATGCACCCTCCTCCTCGTCACTCCCTCCCAGCTCCCCCTTTCCCCCCTCCGACCGCGACGCCACGGCACGCCACGAGTACAACCTCGGCACACCATCCAAGGCATCCGATTCAGACCCCTTTGGCTTCGTCGCCGTAGAACGCGCACTTAAAGCCAAACGCGCCACCGCACCCTCCTCGTCTCGCATCACCGCCATCAAGTCACCCCCGCGCAGCACCGTCCTCCCCTCTGCCCACGCGCCCGTCTTTGCCTCCTTTTCGCAGCTCGACGACCCTGTGCCGACCAACAACGAGGACATCGAGGGCCTGTATGCGGACGAACCCGTCGCGGGACCATCCCATGTACATGTTCCCGTGGCACCCCTCTTGATGATGAACAGCGACCAGCCGCTGGCAGAGATGCCTCCGTCGCGCTCACAGCCAACTTTTCCAGATCCCCTCCGCACGCCACGCAAGCGAAAGCGTCATGGATCGCCCATCCCAAGCGGGGACCCAGATCCGGACGAGGAAGCATCCGATGCCCCCTCCAGTCCATCCCCTGTCAAGATCTCCGTGGCTGCTGGCACCCATCGGCGATCAGGTCCCGCTCGGCCGAGTCATACCCCCGTTCCTAAACTCACCCGCGCTCAGACGCGGGCTGCAGGTACGACCACACAGCCGAAACGTGTAAAGACTTCGTATCAGCACATACCCACGCCTTCGTCCACGCCCGTCTCCGTGCGTCCGACTTCAAGACAATCTACCGCGCCTCCGACGCCAGTCCCGCCAAGACGGAGTAAACGTCAAGCAGCGGTGGACGCGAGGGTCAAGCTCAACAGTACGAGCGATACAGAGGATGGGAGTCGGATGAAGCTGAGGTCTCGGGTCGCCAAGGCGAGCACCGAGACTAGGGCCACTAAATCGACTACTCGGATAAAGAAGCCGTCGCCCAAATCCAAGCCGTCGACAAAGACCCGAAAAGCCGCGACTAAAGGTCGGCCCAAAGGAAAGTCGACCACAAAGGATACCAAGGGCAAGGGGAAAGCGCGCCCTCTGGAGAGCGTGCTGGACCTGTCAGACGATACGCGCGAGGTACGTTCCACTGGCGACGTGGCGAGAAATTCGCTAACGACGACTTGTCATCGCAGAAGTACGAAAAGGAGAGACGAGGGCGTTTGGAGTATTTCAAACGCCTGGAGGGATATCAGATACAGAAGGAGAACGTATATGTTGTATAAGCCTCCCGCGAGGCATGGGGACGGTCCCATCTGTGTGTATCTAACATGATGATCGAAACACCTCTTGGTCACGCGATATCTCGTACTTTCACGCAGCGTGCTTGACGTTGACAGTTAGGGTCCGATTCGATGGATCTCACAGGCGATGCGAAAACACAGCATGTCAAAGTCTAACTCGTAACTCGGACCCATCGCGATAGCGTTGGCCCCACATCAGTTACTAACTTGATCGTCTATTCAGAGGTTATCGACGACTACCGACCAGATGGCGACCGTAGCCGTAACGCAGGGCATCGGCGTCGGCACCGCTCAGACTCCACAGCAAATAGCCGCTCTACGGGAACACACGAATCGTACGCTGCTCGACATCGTTCGAGACAACTTTCCCTCCAAATATGCATCCAAAGCAACCTCGCTCGCCGAATTTCGCGACGCTGTTTCCGCGCAGGGTGGTAGCATCACCCAGGTCGACGACGCCACCTTGTTGGCGGATTTCCGATCGCACGTCCCACTTTCGAATTACGACGCGTACAAGCCGTTCGTGGACAAATTCGATGCACGACCGTGCAAAGAGGAAGACGTCGTGAATCTCTTCTCCCCCGGACTTCCAGACATGCTCGTTCTATCGAGCGCAACGTCCGGAACGACCCCCAAGGTTCTGCCGAAATATGATCACAGCGCGAGACTTGGTCGCCCGCCTTTTCGCCTTTTCGATCCGAACAGCACATCCCCGTGGGCTGCGTTGTTGTGCACGCGCTATAGGGACGTCAAGGAGGTTGAGCGTGCGTCGGGTGATGTGATGCAGAGGATTCCCGTCTGCATCGTCACCGGCGGCGTCCTGCGTAGATCCCTTGGATGGTACGTCGACGACGAAAGCCGAATGTCACTCCAAGGCATGTTCATTTCTTCTCGCTCTCCGTGACGCGCAATGACACCTTGTGGGTCATGCTAGTGTCGGGTTATGCTGTACCCTGGGCAGCGACCGTGATCGGACACCTGCCTTCCTTTTTGCTCATCCACGGCCTCTTTTTTCTCGCACGTCGTGACCTGGAACATTTCTTTGCACCGTTCGCGACGCTGTTTCTCGATTTCGTCCGACACATTGATCAACGGTGGGACGCTCTCGTATCTTGCGTCAGGGATGGTACGCTTCCAGATCTGGACGGTATCGACGATGTTCGAGCACACTTGCAGGCGAGTCCGCGGTGGCTCAATTGGACGCTCATGCTGAGTAACAGAGCAGGGGCATTTGCATGCTGATCCAGCGCGCGCGGCGGAACTGCTTGACATTGGTCCCCCATTCTCCTGTGAGGGATGGGTCGCGCGCGTGTGGCCAAAGGCACGCCTTCTCTCGACGGTATGTAGTGGTCCATTTGCGACCGTCATCCCAAAGGTGTGCGCTCCTCTTATCTCAATAATCTCAATCGTGGACTGATACTGCTCATTTAGCTGAGGTTAATCCTGGGACCGACCGTCGCTCTCTGTACCACTGGATATCGTTCCTCGGAAGCCACAATTGGTCTTGCGCACGATACGACCAAAGTCGACGAGTTCGTTCTCAAGAGCGAGGAGCTCGTCGAGTTTTTGGACGTCTCGCGAGACGAAACGCATGAGCACCTCTGCCAAGCGGTCTGTGTTTTATTTATTTGTCATTGAAAACGTGTCCTGATTTAGGTCCGCACTGGTGGATGCAGTGGGAGGTGGAGGTGGGCAAGCAGTACGAACCGATCGTGACGACGAGAGACGGCCTGTGGCGGTACCGACTGGGTGATGTCCTCTCCATCATCGGGTTCGACGGCACGAGTGGCGCCCCACTGTTCAAGCACTGGGGACGGCGATCGTTAGTTATTCGTATCCAAATTTGCATGCGTCGTTGACGCACTGACGGTCGAAAATAGGTCGGCGATCCGCCTCGCACACGCGCTGATCACAGACGATCAGCTCCTCGCAGCTGTGCGGACCCTCGATCTCAATCCAGATCCAGATTCCAAACGCCCCACGACGGTTCGCGTGCTCGAATTCACGACCATGATCGACGATCGCGCGGTGCCAGCCACGGTCGGCTTTTTCGTCGAGCTCGCAGGGCCACTCGGTACGTCGATGCTCGAATCGTCGGTCGTTTGTACCTACCCTCGGGTTCGATAGGCCCCGACGCGCACTTGGCGTGCCAACGCCTCTTCGACGCCCTCGTGGCTACCAACGCCGAGCACGCGAGCGCGCTCGCACACGGGCAGATGCGCCTTCCGACGATCCGCGTCGTCGAGGCGGGTACGTTTGCGGCGTATCGTCGGTATCGGGGGGAGTGTGCGGACGTGGCTGCAGGGCAGATCAAGGTGCCGGTGGTGGTGGTTCTGCCCGAGGTGTGTGCGTGGATGTTGGAGAGGGTGGTGAGGGAACTTTGATGGATTGATGCCGCGGCGTGGCCGCGCTCGGTATTCGGCTCTGAATTGTGTAATGTCGTCCTATCTCCTGCCAGTACGAGCAATCTTCAAGACGCTACCTCAGTGATCCAGACAGTCGAATCGGTCTTTCGTATACCCTGTCCTCGAAGCTTGGGGCCTAACGACGTCTGCTGGCCCGGTTCCCAGTCGAAATAAGCGCGCATGGCCGCCGTGCGAGACTCTGCAAACAACGCCAAGCGCGACTCATGCCGTCACTCGAGTTGCTCTGAGCATCCTTCCCGGACACGCCGTCCCAAATGCCCACACAACTCGAAGACTCGTACACCGCAACGACCACGAGCGTAAAGGTGAGTCGTTTTGCAGCGCTGGTTACCACGCAGTGACCCACTCCAAAAAAGCTCTGTATTCCCGACGACACATCCGGCGTCGAACGCATCATGCTCGCCGCCCAGGGCGACCTGCAACGTTTACTAAGGTAGCGGATCTCATCTCTTCGTTCAAAAAACTTATTCATGGCGTACTTTTTTTTCTTCTTTTTTCTTTTTACCACAGCGCGTTCTTTGCGCGACCCGTCCACGTGAAACGCATCTACGCGAACACGTCGCCCCGTCTACGCCCCGCTTCGCCTGATTACCCCATCACGCAGTCGCGTCAGGTACACCTCTTGTGCGCCGACCGCATCGTCTGCGTCGCCACCTCCACCGTCACGATCACCTCTCCCGAGAGCGAACGACTCTTTCTGGACGACAAGTTCGCGATCGGACAGACCTTTTTCCAGCTCGGTCGGTATCCGCATTTTACCCTGCTCAACGTCGAGGCGCCAGTCGTTTTGGGAAAGCGCGAGTTACGCCGGACGTACACGCTCGAGACGGAGGGCTTCAAGACGGAGATCTTGGAGGTGTTTCCGGATAGGGAGATGTTCAGACGGGGGGATGAATGGCTTGTAAAAGGGTCGGAGGTGGAGAGCAATAGACCGGACAGGCGCGCTGTCCATGTAGGTCATGTCGTGCACTAACGCTGTCTCTTTGTCGCCTGTTTTGGGGTAGGAAGAACTCGGGGGGCAAGTTGCTCGTCTCGGCAACCTACCGTACTTATAGACTTGCGTTCTGCATAGCGCGTTTTTTTTGGCTTTCGCATTTATCGCCAAGTGGGTTATAGCTCGAGATCTGGATTTTTATGGGTTTAGGTACGTCACAGCGGTCAAGACGACAAAACTAATACATCAACAGTGATTTGCATTTGACAAGGTATCTTCTGACGCGAGCATATGATCTCGATGTCTGAGGCGAACGGCTTCATCGCTCGAAGTACGGTTTCGGGCACGAGCGTGCAACCTGTCGACAGAAACCATCTCCTAGACTTCAACTGTACTCCTACCGCATTGTATGCACCGAAATGCTCTCACGAGGCTCGTGGTCATTGTCATCTCGTTGGGAGCAATACCACCGCACTCCATAAAGTTCTCCACTGACATGACCAGTCACAGGCGCATCGGGGTGGCCTGCAGCGCTTGTCAAGGTAGCGAACCACCCAATCAGCTGCTGTTTCTTGCGTACGTTCTTTGACGGCGCGTTCTCTGGACTGCACATCCACGCGAAAAGTGACGTGGGAATACGTTTTCCTGTCTACGCCATGCTCCGCCCTATCATCCTCACTGTCCCTTGAAGCGCTTATCGCTCGGACGAGCACCCTGACTACAAGTATCCTACAGCATTTCTCACTTCGCAGTGAACGGGACCGAGGGCGCCAACCTCTTCGCATACCATTCACGAGGCGGACACTGCCCTTTGACCCGCCTACTTGAACGTTTCCTCAGGTCCCTCGACGTCGCCCTCAAAAAAGGTAACATGCGACCACTCAAGGACCACGGGATCCGCATCAGATCCACTCTGGGATACCTCCTACGCAACGTGCCCGCCGCCCTTTAATGCTATCAAGGCCAAAGGCCGATGAGCCAGCGATGTTTTCCTCATCTACCTCCGGAAACATGCCCAGATCCTCGCTCCATACCTCCAAGAACCCACCACTCGTTCATGCGATATATCCCTCCACCCCGTATGTGTCACTTAGTACCAGGGCTTTCGGCTTACCCGGCTAGATCTTCAGTGCACCTCACGCATGTAGATAGTCGTACGGTGTACATCGCCACCACGTCACGTACTACATCTTGCCCTCACCACGCGGATTTGTTATAGAGGGGTTGCATCCGAGTCGTTGAAACAACGAATTGGTACATACGAGATTGTACATGCGCGTCGCGGCGAGAAACCAGTCTTCACCGTCCATATCAATATCGAACCAAATAATCAGCCGACGAGGACGAAATCGGAAACGAGCACAGAGGGGACGTGCACGAGACGAAGAAGAAAGCAAGGAAAAGGACCAAGTCATCGCATCGCGAGCGACGGCACGAGAAAGAAAGAAAGTGGTCGAAGTAAATGGATGGATGGGAAAAAAGATCGATAAGCCCGAGGTGGTCCACGAGCATCACTCGTCGGAATCAAAGAGCAAGATGGGTCGTTGGAGCGGTGCAGGTAAGCGCGTCAATTCGTCGTCGGGGCCCGTATCCTCGTATCCTCGCTCCACATCGCACTTGCGCTCGTACTCTCTCGCCTCTTCTCGGATTCTTATAGGTTTAGGTACGTCACAGCGGTCAAGACGACAAAACTAATATATCAACAGTGATTTGCATTCGACAAGGTATGTGGACAGCTCTATTCCATCTTCTGACGCGAGCATATGATTTCGATGTCTGAGGCGGACGTTTCGGGCTCGAGCATGTAAACGTTTGCACACTACCTGTTGACAGAAACCATCTCCTAGACTCCAACGGTACTCCTACCGCGTTGTATGAGCTAAAATGCTCTCACGAGGCCCGTAATCGTTTTCATCTCGTTGGGAGCAATACAGTCGCACTCCACAAAGTTCTCTCGTATTCCCACTGATACGACCAACCTCGAACGTGCCGGGGTGGCCTGCAACGTTTGTCAAGGTAGCGAACCATCTGATCCTCTGCTCGTTTCTTGCGTACATTCTTTGACGGCGCGTTCTCTGGACTGCACATCCACGCGAATGCGTTTTCGCGTCTACGCCCTGCTCCGCCTGGTCATCCTCCCTATCCGTTGAAGCACTAATCGCTCGGAAGTGCACCCTGGGGGCGGAAAGTTTCAAGACGAGAACCTTTGTGTTCCAGGACAGGGTCATTTTTAGCCGCGGTGAGGACCAGCTTTTACTCGAGTAAAAAGGGGGTCGGACGTGGAGATTCGGAAGACGCTTCGCCTCGTCGACCACACTCGTGTTTTCGACTCGAGACAGATCCAGGAGTAAACGCTGTATCTCTCATTTTTGCGACCGACTGGGCGGAAATGATTTCGGGAAACACGGCGCCTCGAGTCCGCTCGCCCGTGTACCTCCAATCGCCATGTCCAATGCCAGTGCACAACGTGCTTTTCGTAGTTATAACTGACCGGATTACCGCATACCAGTGCACGCAGATGCGAATAAATGACATACGTGGACACGAAGGGACAAGACGAACTGAGCCATTTCTACGAATTGCAGCAACTCGGAGATATATATCATGCACGCGTAACCGGTACAGTACCAACGGACTTGCATCTATTCGGCTATCGATCCCATCAACAAGATAAACTCTCCCGCCACCGTTCTTGAGTATGTTTTTTCATTCAATGTCGATCTGCAATTCATTACATTCATCGACCTCACCTCGCCAGCAACTTCGACTGGTATAACAGCTTCAAAGTTTGACGAGCGAGAGACACGAGGAGAATCACAATCCAAGATCATGGATAAGACGTTGCATCTGCCTTCGCGGCGACATACTATCATTCATCTTGACTCTGACAGATTGGGGGCGGGAATAGGCGTCATAGTCCACGAGCAAGCGTGGTAAGGGTGATTCTACGATACGCATTTCCTGCTCGTCGTCGCTGCCGCCGCTGGCGCGTACCATGTCATGCTCGACGGTCATACATCGCCTGGCCGTCGCCGTCGAAAGAGGGAAACGGCACTTGGGAAAGTGGGCCGAGGGAACCAAACAAACAACTGGAGGGTGGCGGTGCAGGAGCGTGTGTATGGCACTGAGGCGGACGAATCCAAAGGATCGCGGGTGATGGAGACGAGAACGTCTTGTGGTCAAGTGGATCGGTTCCTCGCCACGTATGTAGCGGACGCGTAAGGGCGAGGTCGTCGACTGGTGTGGACGATGAACCTGAGGGACAAACCGTGGTTGTTTCGTAGTAGCGGTTGTTGAAACTACCCTTGAAGTACATAATATTGCTGTAATTACAGCGTGTTACCGTATGCTTGTAGATAAGGTCATGCGAGTAAAACAAGTCAAGACGTCATCCCCAAATCGTAGATTGTGTCCGTGGAGCTCGTATGCATGCCGTCGTCAGTGGCAGATCGAACCCACCGTCCTCCACTTCAATGTTGTCGCCAGCTGGCACGTCCTTGCAAACGATCTGCAGCAGATTGTCCGTAGCAACCTTGAGCCATGTCGGACCCTCCGCATTTCGGGCCTCCATATAAAGGAGGAAACAAATATACGTCCTCCCGACTTGAAGGTGTCCCTGATGGTTCTGTCGGCTCGGCCTGTAGTTGAGTATACAGGCATGCAGATCGGTAGCGCCTCGAATGTGTGGCAGTCGCCCTGCGCCACAGGCGATGGTAACGTGGCCATACACGCCCAACGCGGTCGTAGCGTCCGAACGTGGGCTCAGCGTCACCGTCCAAGACTCAAGCCCGTCCCTGTTCGAGTCTCTTGCCTCCGACGCGAATTCCATCGGAATCAACGGCACTGACGTTAACCGCAAGTCGTGTGCCGTCAACGTGAACGCTGTCATCCCCACCCCACCGCTCACCATCGCCTCATCCCACCGTGGATAACACGCAGGCATACATGGCAGTGCTGGATGCCTCTCAGATGCCTGCCCAGCCCACGCAAAGACATCCCACGTGTGGTATCTCTCCACGATCGCTACGACCAGCTTTGGAAAGGCCCTTTCGCCCTCACCATATGCAATGGTGGGATGGACGTCAAAGAGGCCATAGAGGCAATACGCCGCGTCCTCGATCCGGGTGGTCCTTCGCGCCGAGGCCCAGGACATGATTTCCCAGATCCCACGGTTCTTAATTCCCCGACTGTTGTCGGCGACAATGACATCCCGAGGAATTCTAGTGACAGTCGATAAGGTGTGCATGAGACCCATGTCGTCCTTGTCGTTGGTGAGCGTCGTGAACGGACGCCACTTTTTGTCATAAAACTTGATGCGCCTGGGTGCGAGAAGCTCTTGTAGCGTCCAACCTCGCGTGAACCACGGTTCGCGCTCGAAATCTACCAAGTATAACGAGGCGGAGAGGTGGACGATGCAGAGGTGCGCGTGGGTATACCATTTGTACATGGCGTGAATCGCCTCGCCGAGCTCGGATGTGTTGGTCTTATCAATACAGCACGTGTCGGACCAGACGAGCCTGTATCCCAGCTCACGTGCCGTCTCGCAGAGCTGCAGGAGTTTAATAACGCCAGCGGCCTTGGTATTCGAGCTGCGGTGCTTGCCTAGGCTCCCAGAGGAGGCCGAGGCCAAGACGTCTTGATAGCTCGGTTCGCTGTTGGTCCAACGATGCGAGAAGATGGCGTAGCGCACGACGTCACGGACGATCTCTCGGATGGCGGCTTTGCGCGTAGAGACGTAGATGCCTGCTTCGGGGTGCATGTCCACCCCGACTCGGACTGTGTCCATCCGCCGCCGAATATCTTCTTCGGTGATTTGGGCAATTTCTGCAGAAAAGATGTCAAAGACATCCTTGCGTTCGACGAACGCAAGCCTAGAGGTGTCGATGAGGCGTGCGGGTATGTGGTTGCGAATGTAATCCTGGAACGCGTCGGCGATGGGGGTGAGCGGCTGCAGAGTCATCAGTCAGCGTCGGGGCAGGAGAGGCGAGGATGGGGTTCACCTGGAGAGAAGATGGGCTTGGTCTCCTGGGACCGAACCAAGAAATACGCGTGAGCATGATTTTCCTGGACGATGGACATCCGAGTGGTTCATAGTTATACCCTTCTGGCCACAGGAAAAAATGCGCTGAGGCGCCACCACGACCAGGTGGTAAGCTATGTTGTGCGATCCCTGACGACCAGGCCTCCTCAACGTGCACGATGAGCGCTCGAGAACGTTGTATGTATAGTACCCGTCAGTACGTGGACGCGAAGTTGCTGAGGAGATGGCGGTGCAGTGGGACGAAGCTGTGTTACCGCTTCACGATGCTCTATGTGATAGGGCTGGGGCTCTGCGATGAAAAGGACATCACGATCCGTGGTTTGGAGGCAAGTACGCGCCAAAGAACGGCTACCAATCCACCGTCATGATCGCGCGCAGGCAGTCCGTTCGTCCACCAGGGTCTACCTCGAGGCCTACACTAGCATCCTCATGGTTCAAAAGGAACGCCTGGCAAGTCGATCCAGTGCCCGCATCCCTCGAAAACAGCCCTGATCACTATTCTGACGCTCAAGGAAGCGTTCTACGGCAAACCCATCCTACTAGCCGACCGGGACATGGTGGAGACCGACTCCGACGCCATCCTGCATGATGCAGACAGAGAAGACGTCTCATTTCTCGTCGTAGGAGACCCGTTTGGGTGCGTTTTCATTCTTCTCCACCCGGCGTTTCCTGATATGCGGGAGATAGCGCAACGACCCACATCGACATCGTTCTCCGCGCCCGCGCCAAACACATTCCGGTCCGCATCATCCACAATGCCTCCATCATGAACGCTGTAGGCGCTTCCGGCCTTCAGCTCTATACCTTTGGCCAAGTCGTCTCCCTCGTCTTCTTCACCGATACGTGGAAACCTGATTCGTTCTACGACCGCATCAAGGAAAACAGTGATCTCGGGCTACACACCCTCGTCTTGTTAGACATCAAAATCAAGGAACAGAGCGAGGAGAATCTGGCGAGGTTCGTGTCGCGCGTAATGTTCATATGGGATGACGATGACAACGATCATAGGGGGAGGAAGATATACGAGCCTCCAAGGTACATGTCGATTCCGCAGGCCGTGTCGCAGCTCCTCGAGATAGAGGCACTCCGAGGTCAAAAGGTCTTATCTCCCAGCACCACCCTTGCCATTGCCCTTTCTCGAGTCGGTGGCGACGGCAACGATCAGCGCATCGTCTGCGGGACCCTGGAAGAGCTCTCCCAACAACCTCTCGAGGTCTTTGGAGAACCCTTACACAGCCTCGTCATCGTAGGAAAGCGTCTTCACCACCTCGAGGTTGACTATGCACAGGAGTATGCAGTGAACAAAGAGACGTGGCAACGGGTTGCCAGTCTCGACTATGGTTGTGCGTTGGAGTGAAATAAAACAGTAACAGTTTCGCTTCGACCTCTCAGTGCCCAGTAGGTCGCTAGCATACTGTCACGCTCTTCTGCGGGCGAGATTCTGGCCAAACGATCGACAAAAATAGGACCTACATCAAATTCGAGGCTTTTCGCACTCTAAATTCCTCGACCTCTAATAATACGTGTCACCTCTAAAAGTACTCGTGCCCGACAACAGGCGCAACCCTACCCTCTAACATCGACAACTTCAAGGAGTCGCACGACCAGGCCATCTAAGATAAGATACAGTCAGTACAGCCATGCGTGTCTCTAAATAAATAATCTACCTGGGGAACAAGGAACATTCCCTGATCGTGTACCTGTTTGCCAACCACGCAAGGATACGCTGATAAGAAAAATTTTGTTAGTAAAACACAACAACCAAGTTTGTGCGACCCTCTCTCACTTCGACGCCAAGTCCATATCCGCCATGCTGACAAGTGCCGTACTTGCGCTGATCGGTGTACCAATAGTATGGGGTCGAATCAATCCCCTGCTTTGCATACGCCGCCAACATCTCCTGCATGTCCGTTATCCTCATCGATCCGCCTAGGTTCCTCACTTAGTCTGGTCCCATTCGAACCACATCATCGACTCACCGACGATCTCCCCCACCCCCGGCATCAACAAATCACAACTCTCTGTATAAACAGGACCCGTCTCCCCCTCCTTCCTCGGCATCCTTTGCATATAAAATGCCTTGAGCTCTACAGGGAAACCGTACAAGAAGATCGGGGCGCCGATGATGTCTGTCATCTGGCGTTCGGCGGCTTCTGCGATGTCATCGCCGATCGCGTGCGGAACCATCACGGGTTTTCCTTCTGCATCCTTGATAACATTCCCATCGGCGTCCTCGGCCTCGTGCTGGATACCGTGGTCGTTGAGCCATTTAATCGTGTCCGAATAGGACATGCGTTTGAACGGTCGCGCGGGCGCCTTGAAGTTTTGGTTGAGGGACTTGATCAATGCAACAGAGGCCGGGTTGGCAAGAAGCTTGTCGATAGTCTCGCAGATCTGCACGAGAGGTGAGTGATCGAAGCCATGCACCAAAAGAACCTGCAACTCGCAATAGCTTCGATGTGTGCCATCAGGTCATCAAAAGTTATGAATGCCAATTCTGCCTCCATATGCGTATACTCGCTGAGGTGACGACGAGTATGACTGTCCAAACATTGTCAGAACCCCACCAACACTGTACGGGTGCAAACATTTACCTGTTCTCGGCACGGAAACTCTCTTGGACACAAAATACGTCTCCAAGCGAAGGAAGACATGTCTCAAGATATAATTGAGAGCTTTGAGTTAGGAAGGCGGGCTGTCCATAGTAGTCGAGCTTGAATAGGGTTGCACCACCTTCCACCTGGGTCTGCACGAGACATGGAGGCGTCACCTCTAAACAATGGTGGTCGGCATAGGTAGCTCGGAACGCAGACAAGAGAGCAGCGCGTAGTCGAAGGACGTTGGAAGCCGTTTCACCGCGCAGCACGAGATGACGCAGATCGGCGAGAATGGAAGGGTCCGATTGCTACACAACGATGTCAGTGGTGAAAAGATGGCCCCTATCGAAGCATGGTACCTCGTTGAGTCTGTTGGTAAAGGCTTCATCTGCGCCAGGGGCGGCGCCAAGGACTCTCCAGTAGTCCACGACGAGCTCGTGTCCACCAGGAGCCTTTTGACCCTCGGGAACGATCTTGAGAGTACCAGTCAGCTCGACCGATGCCTCAAGCTGCAGCTTGACCGCGTCATAGATTTTGTTCTAGGAACAGTCAGTTGTTTCGACATTATAGATCTTGTGACACGCACGGTCTGACCGGTCAGCACGGCCTGCAGATAACCCGTTCCGTCCCTCAAGACGATAAACATGATCTCCTGCTGGTCGCGAAGACGATGGACCCATCCAGACACGCGTACCCTCTGACCCCGCAACCGTTCGAGGTTCACAATCTTGGACTAGACACACGCACGCGATCAGAATGCGCCTCGAGGCGACGACGACCAACATCGGAAGAGGGCCCACCTTGGTCGGCGTCGGAAGCGACGCATCCTCGACGAGCACGACCTTTCTGCTCTCCTCGAGCCGTTTTTCGCGCCGCTCCTGTCGTTCCCGTGCTTCCTTCTCTTCTGCCTCCGCCTTCAGGCGCTTCTTCTCGAGTCCTTGCGCGTCCTTTTTGGCCTTTTTAGTCGCAGACTGGGTTGGCGCATCGTATTCTGCATCGGCAGTCTTCCTTATCTGGAATACCGTGTTGTCGAGCTCGGCTGAGGGGGTGATGAAGATGGCGTAGGCAAGGGACTGATATGGGCGATCGATGGTGCCGTTGCCGGGTGCATCAGCACCCACGGCCTGGTCGACGTATACCGTGGACATTCTGATGGGTCAGCTCTACTTTCTATGCGTCTATGTTGAAGAAGGGTTGCGCCAGTTGGCTGATCTGGTTGTGTCTGACTCCTTGTGACTCGTTCAAAGGGTACCCGATTCGGTATCCGATCGACAACTTGGCCCAATCATGGCAGAGAATAGTCGTACAGCGAATACGGAGACCTTGACTAGTGTACATGTATGAACACTCTAGGACTGCGCACCTCACCGAAGACCATGTAACCTACTGGGGGTCAGAATCGAGCGGTAACAGCTAACCACGAAAATGAAATTTTCATTTTCTGTCTTGCCAACATCTTCACCTGGTCAATTAGACGTCCCATCCCTAGCATACATAACTTGAACGTAAACGCTTCGAATGCTCGGCCTTGCGTGTGATATCCTCCACTAGTTCCAAGTATGCTCCATGGCTCTGCCAAATTTTACAGTCTTGCATGCTATTGATGTCATATAAGGAACATCCAAATGCACAAAGTATAACGGACCTCGCATATCGCCTCACACTGCTTCTTCTTATCGTTCAGGAATTGCTCCTTGTCGGAGGCATTTTCATACTCCTGCATCAAGGAGTCTACCTGGTCCTTGTCAAACCGCATTGCATATCCTGCAAGTCTGGTCAAGAAATAAAACCCCTAGGAACGGCAATATCACCGACCTTCCTCAACTATGATTGGTTGCTCAGCCAGGATTGCATTCTCAACAACGATCTTCGGGCACGAGGAGCGACAGAGAAGGCTACCTCTGTCTATGAGTAAAAATCTTGTATAACTAGGTAATCTTACCGTTTTTCTTCGCAAGACCAGCAATATCTTCGGCGTATGTGCCAGAAAACATTTGCCCCGAATATTCCACACGCCTGTTCGAATTCGAGTACCTAACAACGTCAGAGGTATCTGTACTTACGTGGCAGTAGGGAAAAAACGCGAGATTTGCATATGCAGGTTGGCTCAAGTCAACCGGGCAATCAGGTAAGTGGCCTATCACCTGGCGGCAAGCGGCTTTCCATACGGGTTCTGACGACTTGCTCATCAAGATCTCTCGGAAGAACTTGCACGTGCGTGCAAGATTCAAGAGATCCTTGGGACGAAGGAGTCTAAAAATCTGTCAAAACCTACCTTGAGCAAAGACTTGAGAGAGACGAAAGAAAGAACACATACGGTGTCCCAGATGTCAAGGGGCAAAAGCTCGACGGTGCCGCTTCGTGGAGGCCAACCACTGTGGACCTCCCATAACGCCTCTAGGACCGACATCGGCTGCCCCATAATACAGGTTCGTGAAAAGAGGAGGTGTGAATCGATCGCCCCCTGTATGGCGGCTGTGCAAGAACCATTCA
>JBBPJX010000180.1:0-23198 GCA_038088955.1 Neotropicomus parvogracilis
GCTGCGATTCTGCGCGTGCGAGGGCCTTGAGGACGGCGGCGTCGATGTACACCATGCGCCAGGCAGGCGCGTCCTGGCCGGCTGCGGGCAGTCGCTGGTGCGCCACGTGCATGAAGTGGTCCATGGGTGCGGTCACATGACTGTCGGCGAGTAGGCGGCGCACGGCGGGGTGGAAGTCGGCGTCGGGCGGGGACGAGCGGAGGACGCGTTGGGCATAGTCGAGCATACTGCCACGTGGCGGAGAGCGGGTGTGACAGAAGTGTGTGACAAGATCGATTGTCAAGTCACGCGGGCGAGCAGATAAAAAGGACAATGGCGAAGGAACGACCGTGAGAAAGTTCCCCAGACGATCATTTGCCTCTTCTGCATCCGGCCCGCCCCTCGGCGCAGCCACAATTTCCTTTTCAAGACATGTCCTCCCGGTGCGTCTCACCAACCCCTCGCACCGCGCGCGCTCACCCCGCCCCAGCTTGGACCGCCTCCTCCTCCTCCTCGACACCGGCTCCTCGCCCTCCATCAGAAACACCGCAGCCAAACAGCTTGCTCAGCTCGCGGCGAGGAGCCTCATCAGCGACGTCGCCATCGAGGACGACTTCAAGTCCTCCCGCCAGCACGCGTCCATCCGCGACACCTCCGCCTGGTCAGAGCTCTTGGCTGTCGTCGCTCGAGTGAGCACTTTCCCCCGCTCACCACCACGCGTCTGTCTCATCTCCGCTAGATATTACCATTCCTGCATTCAAAGAGTCACGAAACCAGATCGGCAGCTTCGAATGCCCTTTCACAAATATTCTCGCTCGTTCCCGTCTGGCGCCCTCAGGCGGACGATGTCAAACCCCCCGCCGAATTTTTATTCGCTCCTCCCGAGTTTCCCCCCTTCTCCGTCCAGGAGCTCGTACACAAAGGCGTTCTCCTCCTCTCCTCCTCCGGCAAAGAATTTACAAAGCCTTCCGGCATTCTCGCCAACTCTGCAGAGGTAAAACGCGCCCGCAAGGAAGCCATGGGCAGACTCGGCCTGGATTTCCTCGAGAGCGTCGGTGGCGCTGACGATATGGACATCGACAAGGAGCTTGCAATCGAAGCAGAAGTCGATACTACCAGCGATGCCGACGCGAACGCCAAAAGAGAAGACCCCCCCTCCTCTGTCTCTCCCATGGAAGTCGACTTCAATCTCAGAAAAGAGCGCTCCCCACCAACTCGCTCTCACTCCAGCACCCCTGCCGTACCTTCACCCATCACTCCAGCCACCCCGGCAGTGGAAGCCGCCGACTTGAGTGGCCTCTCCGCCCGTGAGCGCAATCGGCTGAAACGCAAGCGAAAAATGGGGAGCTCGGCGTTCGTTGCTGCACCACCTCCACCCCCTTCTGGTGCAGGTGCGCGCTACAATACTACCTCTGCTGGATCATCTAATAAGTAGGTCACCACTCTTGTTTCTCTATTCTATTGACCGTCCTTTAGAGCACGCCTTCTTTCGGCGGAAGCACAAGAACCGCCAAAGTCGCGCCTAGATAGCCCAACTCCTGCTGTCAAAGCATCTCCCCCAGAAAAAGTGGTCATCGACCCTTCAAAGGGCGGTGCCGTTTCTCCAAAGTCACCTCAACAGTCCAACGCCCTCGAAGTCCCTCAAGGTTCATGGATGTGGGGCGGGATCGTTAGCCTTCTTGAAGTGGATCTATTCTCGCCTACATGGGAGACGCGTCACGGAGCGGCCATGGCATTACGAGAATTGCTTAAAACGCAAGGTGCATGCGGCGGGATGAAAGGTTGACTTTTCCCTGCCTAGTCTCCATCCCTCTGCTTATCGTCTGTAGATGGCGTTTCTTCGTTAGAGAACGAGCGTGCGCACGAAGAGTGGTGTAATCACATGGCGGCGAGACTTCTTTGTGTTTTCGTTCTTGATCGCTTCGGGGATTTTGTTTCCGATCAGGTATGATAGCAAGCTTTCCTTCCTGACCCCGTACTTAAGACGATCCAGGTCGTTGCACCCGTCCGCGAAACGGTTTCACAGACGCTCGCCTCTCTCTTACTGCACATGCCTCTCCGTTCCGTTGGGCATGTTCACTCCATCCTTTTGCAAATGATAAGACAGGAATTTATCCTTCCCTCGAAGGCCAAAGCAGGGAAGAAGGATGATCGAAACCACGTCTGGGAGGTGCGCCATGCTGGTCTCCTAGGGATCAAGTATGAAGTCGCGGTCAGAAGCGATTTGTTTGACGGCCCCAAAGATGAAGTATCAGGTGATGCAGGTAGTGAAATTTTAACTGGAGTTGTGGACGCTGCCGTGCTGGGGTATATCGATTTCCTCTGCATAAGGCATTTTCGGCTGCTAAATGGTCTCTCAGACTTGGCGATCGGGATGATGACGTCCGTGCGGTAGCGGCAACTTGTTTACTACCTGTGGCGGGTCACCTGGTCGAGCGGCTACCAAATTCACTTGATCGAGTTTTGGCCGTGTTGTGGACTTGTTTGCGGGATATGAAGGATGACTTGAGTTCTAGCGTTGGTGCGGTTATGGATCTACTAGGTACGTGTCATTTATATTGTGATCTCCTTGGGCTCATTCATTCGCCTGCAGGGAAACTAGTCACCTACAATAAAGTTATCGACATTCTTGGTGATCCAAACCTATCGTGAGTGTCAAACTGACATCAGTTACCTTGCCTAACACGTCGACGTGTGGTAAGCCTCCCGCTGTCGGACCTTGCGCCGACACTATTTCCATTTTTCCGGCACACAATCCCAAACGTACGGCTGGCTGTTGTGAATACTTTGGCGTCTTTCATGAGAGTGTCATCTCTCTCTCGAGACTGGATAGCCTCTCCATTCTTGCGCCTCCTTTTTCAGAATCTCATTGTTGAGGAACGCCCAGACATAAGATCTGCATCGCTCTCTAGTTGGCGAACGGCGCTCGAAGTTATCTCGGGTACGCCTGGTCTGATCAAGAAGATAGTGAAGCAACAAACAGCGCTTGAATGGTATGCGATCCTGATGACGCCCCTTGGCGTTCCTATCGACACGACAACATTCCATGACCCAACGTATATGGAGGATGGGACTGATACGGCCCCCGAGAGACACAATGTTGACAAGAACATGCTCGCTCAAGACATGTCTCTCGTCTCTCCTGAACTTATATTGCAAGCTCGAGTCGCTGCGGCAACTGCGCTTGCCTACCTAATCATATATTGGCCTTCAAAGGTATGCATTTTCCACGCTATTAGTTCAACGGGGCGATCAAACAGAATTTTTCAGTCCGTGGAAGAGCTTTTTCAGCCTATCCTCCTCCACTACATGGATTCAACAAGTATGCTCCAGAAGTTCCTGGCCGCTATCGTAGCCGAGGAGTGGGCACATGCGTATGACACGTTATCCCCACCTGGTCCAATCCTCGACAACTTCCCTCTTGCTGGAGAACTCAGCGCAAGAGCACTCGCTTTCCTCCAAGGATCACCTCCAACGGCGTATCACGAAATGGCATTTACTCTTCACCGTATACACGCCGAGTGCTATTCGCTCCTACATTGTTTTTCGAGCGACTGCAAGATCCCCATCTCATTCATCCCGCATCTCGGAAACGAGATTGACATCACGGGCACCAGGTCGGAGTGCTTTACCATCGACACTGCACACGAAGCCGTAGGTGTTATGTACACGAACCTCAAAGATAAGCTAGGCAGAACGAAGAAGCGAGAGTTAGGTGTTATTGCTGAGAAAAGACGTAAGGTCGTGCAGAGCATCGAGCATTATGCCGAAGTGAAAGCCCAGCATGATACCCGTGTTTCTGCTGCATTTGCAGCAGCTTTCGTTGCATTTAGAAGCACTCCGGACAAGGTCAGCCCCGTAGTGAAGGGTGTCATGAACGGCATTAAGGTGAGTTTGGCGTACCGCCCTTGAACAATCAGTTAAAGATGAATAGAATGAGGACAACTTAGACCTTCAAAAACGTTCTGCGGCTGCCGTCGCCAATTTCATCGACTTTTGCGCGCAGCACAATATCAGCCAACCTCCGGACAAGATTGTGAAGAATCTCTGCACATTCCTTTGTCAGGACGTGGAGCAAACGCCAACTTTTGCTTATTCACGCACAATCTACAAAGGTATTCTTACCTTGCAGTCATGGTCGAAAATTACGCCTGGTAGGCCTGGGAAAGAAACGCAAGAAAAGGGGGAGCCTACCAAGTCAGAAGACGAAGCTGCAAAAACGAGACTTTCTAGAAGGGGAGCTGGCCTCGCGTTCGATAGGTTATCAACGAAATTCGGACCGCGCCTCTTCGATGCCATTCCCAAGATGTGGCAGTCCATGGCTGGCGGTCTCTTGGGTGTGTGTAGTGTAGGTAAGGCCAAAATATCGTCATCATCGCAATGACTCTCACTGTTATGCCCTGAATAGAGTCTCCCGAGGAAGCGGACGTAGCTATTGAAAAACAATACGGTCAGGACGTCATCGATTCTTTGAGTGTTCTCGAGGCTGTTTCGCCTGTTCTGGACTCTGCATTATGGCCCAAGCTTGCCGAGTTGTTTCCCGCTATCGCCATTGCTCTTCGCAGCAAGTTTGCGATTATCCGGCAGACGGCTGCACGATGCTTCGCTACTATCTGCGAAGTTATGACTGCCGAAGCTATGCGCTTTGTGATAGAGCAACTTCTTCCCTTGATCGGAGATGCTATCGTGCTTTCGAATAGACAAGGAGCTGCCGAAGCCATTTATCGTGCGTTTACACTCTGCACTATAACCTTTCTAGCCTCGTACACTAATCGCGTTGCGTCAGATATCGTGCAGAAGCTTGACATCAAAGCGCTTCCTTATGTCATATTCTTGATCGTTCCTGTGCTCGGAAGAATGAGTGATTCGGACGACGATATACGATCGACAGCGACGAATACATTTGCAACGCTCGTGAAGATGGTTCCACTAGAGGTGAATACTCGTCGACGAGAAAGTATTCGTATTGAGACGATGCATGTAGGCTGGTTTACCCGACCCACCTAGTTTTCCAGAGGAGTTGCTGAAACGACGACAAGACGAGAGAAAATTCTTGACACAACTGCTCGACGGGAGCAAAGTCGAACCGTATGTGATTCCCGTCAAGATCAATGCCGAACTACGGAAGTACCAACAGGAGGGTGTCAACTGGCTCGCCTTCCTCGCCAAGTATCAACTACATGGCATCCTTTGCGATGGTGAGTAATATTGCTCCTCGTCCCAAGTCAAACATTACGAACCACAGAATATTTATAGATATGGGTCTTGGGAAGACGCTGCAGTCAATATGTATATTGGCAAGTAAGCATGCCGAACGTGCCAAGAGATACGAAGAAACACAGCCACCGGATTCAGTTCACCTACCGTCGTTAATCATTTGCCCACCGACGCTCACTGGACACTGGTATTACGAGATCCTCAAGTACGCCGAAAACATTCGACCTCTCCTCTACACTGGAAGCTCGAAAGAGCGATTAAAACTTCTCTCCAAGCTGGCTACAATGGATGTTGTGATTACCTCATACGAAGTGGTTCGCAATGACATTTCGAGTCTGGAAGACATCAACTGGCTCTATTGTATTCTCGATGAAGGACACATCATCAAGAATGCGAAGACGAAATTGACAAGGGCAGTCAAAGCTATCCAGGCGCAGCATCGACTAATCCTGTCGGGAACTCCGATTCAAAATAATGTCCTAGAACTCTGGAGCTTGTTCGATTTTTTGATGCCCGGATTCCTTGGCACAGAAACTTCGTTCAATGAACGATTTAGTAAGCCTATCCTTTCTGGTCGAGACGGGAAAGCGAAGACAGGTGAAGCCGGTGAGTTGCTAATTATTGTACTCTTATACGAGACTAAAGTTGGAATTTCTTCCCAGCTGCCTTGGCGCTGGAAGCCTTGCATAAACAAGTCCTACCCTTCCTGCTCCGTCGTTTGAAGGAAGACGTATTAAACGACTTACCGCCAAAGATTATTCAAGATTATTACTGTGAACTTTCAGATGTGCAGAAGCTCCTCTACGACGATTTCTCAAAGTCAGAAGCGAAGGCAGAGGTCGAGGGCGTAATTAAATCGACAGCATCAGGACAATCCGGAAAGGATGGCGCACAACAACACGTTTTCCAATCATTACAATACCTTCGCAAACTTTGCAATCATCCCTCGCTTGTTCTGAAGACCAACGGTGACGCGGTTGCGGCGGCTCTCGCCAAGGCCGGATGTAATGCTGACAGCCTGAGCGATATACAGCATGCGCCGAAGCTACAAGCGCTACGGTAGGTCGATCTTCAAATAATCTTTCGAAGCTTGCTCATCAATATCTTCAGTCAACTTTTGAGCGATTGTGGTATTGGTGGCCCGTCCACAGTTACTGCGGAAGGCGGCAAGTCCGAGCTCGGCGAAGGGGTTTCGGATTCACCAAGTGGTGCATTTTCTCAGCACCGTGCTCTCATTTTCTGTCAGATGAAACAGATGCTGGACATCATTGAAAACGACTTATTCAAGCAGCACATGCCCTCTGTCACATATATGCGCCTCGATGGTGGAACAGACCCGAGCAAGCGTCACGCCATTGTCCAAACATTCAACTCGGACCCGAGTATTGACTGTCTCTTGTTGACCACGCATGTTGGAGGGCTAGGGCTTACTCTGACTGGAGCTGATACCGTCATTTTTGTGGAACACGACTGGAATCCGATGAAGGATTTGCAAGCCATGGACCGAGCCCACCGTATTGGTCAAAAGAAGATCGTCAACGTTTATCGACTGATCACAAAAGGAACTTTGGAGGAGAAGATCATGGGGTATGTGCAAGATTTCTGGGGTTACGCTCCTTGTTCACTTGTCACGCAGGTTACAACGATTCAAGCTCAACATTGCTCATTCGGTTGTTACCCAACAGAACGCGGGCCTCTCGTCCATGGACACCGACCTTGTTCTGGATCTCTTTAGACGGACATCGGAAGAGGAAGATGCGGCCGCTGCAGCAAAGAAGAAGGCGAATGAAAATAGGGATACGGCCGGACCCGTTAGTCAAAAGAGCCTCTTACAAGGTCTAGAAGATCTCCCAGCAGCGGACGAGTACGAAAGTTTGGATCTGTCGAGTTTCATGGGCTCTTTGGGGGTGCAATAAGAGTTCCCTTCCCTACCACCGTCGCTCATTTTATAACGACCTTTCGTTTTCTTTTTTGGTTGCCGCATCCAGTGATCTCCAGCACTTTTTACATATGTTGCATCTAGTGAATTGTAAAGATTAGATTCCGATAATGTATACGTAGACCCCTCTCATCTTTGGAGAGTTTTCTTGTATTTACGTTGGCCCAACACAAACTCGGACCATCAACTCGATTTACACCTGTACTGTGCCACCATGTCTGCGACCTCTGGCATCGGAGTATCCGAAGAACTAACCCTGGCCTTTTCCGCTGCCGTCGAGACGAAGAACATTCGATTTATCAAGGTCAACATTCAGAACGGTGCGAGTTCGTCACCGTTCATCAACCGAGTGCGAACCTCACCAGGTCGCACTCCCCAGAGTCACTTATCCCAGTCACGTCGCTCGCCGTTTCCGGCACTCTCGATGATGATCTTGCCCTACTCCAAGACCACCTGGAGGAGAACGTACCATGCTACGTGCTCGTACGACTGGACAATCCACCAACCGAGTGGCTGATCATCAGTTACGTGCCCGATGCTGCCCAGGTCAGACAAAAGGTGAATACGAGCCCTGAATAAATTCCCGCACACGTCTCACTCGGTTGCTCAATTTTTCAATGATTGGCGACATCACCATGGCCAGATGCTCTACGCCTCGACTCGTAATGCACTAACAAAGTCCCTCGGATCGACAGTTTTCACAGATAGTCTGTTTGCCACGGACAAATCGGACGTTACGCCAGGTGGTTACGCCGCTCACAGACGGCACCAAGCTGCTCCCAAACCTTTGAGCGCAAGAGAGCAAGAGATTGCCGACGTTAAAGCGGCGGAAAGGGAAGCAGGGGCTAGCTATGAGGGCGGCAGGGCCAGGCAGAATCACCTTGGAAACCAGGGAGTCACGTATACGTGGGACGAGGATGCCAAGGAGGCCACGGGGGAACTGCGCGCTGGAGAGGGCAGTCGGCTCTTGATCCTGGTCAGCACCGTTGAACGACGTCTTGGCTCGTTTGCGCTGATGTCTGCCTTGATCGTCGTAGCAAATAAACGAGTCGGAGAGGATCATATTGAGCAGCAGTGTATCCATCGACGACGTAGATACGCTCTCCGCAAACGTTCCTCTGTCGGAGCCTTGTATGTGTTGATGGTTGTCTCTACGCGACAGAAGGATGAATGGTTCCACAGCCTACTGCCTATTCGCATGGCAGGACGCCTCGCCGAACGGACGCGACATTGGTCAGTCAGCCATTCCTTGATGCCATCGTTAACACTGACACCGAGTCGGGGGCAGCGTTCATCTACTCTTGCCCAAGTGCATCACCAATCAAGTCCCGCATGGTCTACTCGACGGGTGCTGGCGTTATCTTTAGACAAGTGAAAGATCTCTTGGGCGAGGAGCGTGGTTTCGCGCTCGCGTCCCGGAAGATAGAGACGTCTGATCCTAGAGAGCTGACGGGCCGCTTCCTCAGGGAGGAGCTCGGCCTGGGGAATGGAACAAGCGACGCGAATGATACTTTGACACGACCGGCGTTTGCGAGGCCAAAAGGGCCAGGAAGGAGACGCTGAGGACACTAATATATCTGGGAGGTGTACTATACATATGTACTAGCTACACGGCGTCTCAGCGGGGAAAGGATCGTCGACTCACACAGGCGGTCGGATGAGCTCCGAGACCAAGTATTTACTACTAATAGCCAGGCCCACCCCAGGCTTGCCAGCACTTGCGCCTCGCGTTTCATCTTGATCCGCTGCTTTGGTGGATTCGTCGACAGCAGACCATGTTGGCCATGCGCGTCCAGAGAGCGGCGTTCAGGCCTGTCGTCCTCAGAACACGCCTTGTGCTAGGCTTCAGAAGCTACAGCACGCCTGCGCGCACTCCTAGCTCGAAAATATGGGAATCCGCCGATGAGGTGGTCGAGAGCGTCAAGTCCGGCGACGTGTTGCTTTGTGGAGGTACGCACCTATTAACTCCGTCGCGTCACCATCACTGTGACCATCGAGAACGTGGACAGGGTTTGGGCTAGCTGGCGTCCCAGGTGCGGTTTCAGCGACGCTAGTGGCTGTACCTATATACTCATTGCATATCTCTCCAAGATACTCTGCTCGCGGCTTTGGAGAGGAGAAGGGATGTCAGGAACCTCACTGCCGTTTCCAACAACGCAGGAGCAGGTGACCATGGTCTTGGTGCGTGCGAGTGGCCCAACTCCACGTACATTAATAGACTCAATTTTCCACAGGAAAGCTATTCAACGCCAAGCAGATAGACAAGATCATCGCATCATACCCAGGAGGGTAAGCTCGTCAACTCTCCCGTCCTTGCAATGATCATCATGTTCTCGTAGGAACAAGGCCTTCGAGGCCATGTATCTCAACGGCGAAATTTCGCTGGAGCTTTGTCCCCAAGGCAGTCTTGTAGAACGCATACGTGCTCATGCTGCTGGTATACCCGCGTTCTTCAGCCCTACTGGTGCTTCCACTGCGGTCGAGGAAGGTGGGATACCTGTCAGGTACAACGAAGGTGGCTTCGTTAAAGGGGTCAAAATACCGGGTGTCAAGAAGGAGACACGCGAGTTCGATGGTCGCAAGTATGTGATGGAGACTTCCATTGCAGGTGACGTTGCCTTCATTCGTGCATGGAAGGTCGACGAGGTTGGAAACTGTGTTTTCCGGTGAGATGGAGGATCGAGCGCCGCGCTGACAGCTTCTGAACATCAGGTTCGCTCTAGGTTCGCTCAGAACAACTTCAACACTGCCATGGCGAAGAACGCTAAACTGACCATCGTCGAGGTACGCTGATGATCATAATCTCGCTCTTCGTGATTTGCTGCTCACCGACATTCAGGCTGACGAAATCGTTCCTGTCGGTTCCTTGGATGCTGCCACTATCCACATCCCAGGTATTTATGTAGACCGGGTAGTTCGGGCGACCGAGCCCAAGCATATCGAATTTGTAACGCTGGCCCCGAGCGGATCACCTTCGGAAAGCGAACCGCCGACTTCCGAGAAAGCAGCAGCAGCAGCAGCTCAGAGACACAAGATTGCCAAACGTGCCGCGAAGGAGATTCAAGATGGCTTCTATGTGAACCTCGGTATCGGTATGCCTACACTTGTACCTGAACACTTGCCGGAAGGTGTACACGTTTGGCTACAAAGTGAAAACGGTATCCTTGGAATGGGTCCGTATCCTACAAAGGAACAGGTTGACCCGTGAGTGTGATTGTGGGTTCGTGCAAAGTCGCTCAACGGATTACAATACGAAGGGATCTCATTAACGCTGGCAAAGAAACAATTACCCTCATACCCGGCGCATCAGTCTTCGGTGCGTATATCTAATTGCCTTGTTCCGTTGACTAACACCAGGAGTAGACTCTAGCGAGTCCTTTGCAATGATTCGCGGCGGCCACATCGATGTTGCAATCTTGGGTGTTAGTCTGCCCGATCTCGTCTCTTGTCCACCCCCACTTATATATTTATCTACCCCATAGGCCATGCAAGTTTCTCAGGCAGGTGACATTGCCAATTTTATGATTCCCGGTAAACTAGTCAAAGGTACATGTCCAAAACTGCACGTTTAATACTGTTTCTCGCAACGACTTATGCTTCTTGCGCAGGTATTGGCGGAGCCATGGATCTTGTTTCTAACCCCGACAAGACCAAGGTGATCGCAGTGATGGAACATTGCGCGAAAGATGGAAGCCCAAAGATTCTCAAACAATGTAGCCTGCCTCTTACTGGAGCACGGACCGTGAGTCAGATTATCACTGAGCTGGCCGTCTTCCATGTGGATCGGAAGGACGGCGTGTTGGAGCTGGTGGAGTTGCAAGAAGGAGCTTCTCTAGATGAAGTCAGGGCGAAGACTGGTTGCCATTTCAAGGTCTCACGGGATCTGAGCGGATCGTAGTCGTTTGTTTCTTGTGCGTGAACATTTCGAAGATCGTTGTAGTGATATCATTCCTTTCATACCCTGTAGTATTTTGATCGACGCGCCGTATACCGCCAAACTTTGTAACGACAGTTACTCCAATACCTCTTCTAGTGAAGGCCGAGTTGCATGCGAGCTTTGTTCCAAACTTCCAGCGACCGCACCGACGACCAAGGATATCAAGACCGGGGATGTGCTCGATCAAAGTGATCGTAATGCAGAACTTGTCGTAGAAACGTCGGTCGCACAAAGAGAAAGGAGATTGTCAGAGCCGAGGCAGTCCGAAATCTTGTGTGGCAACTGCTCCTCTACCGGCGTCTGCATCAAGCAGAGCAGTCATCGCAGAATAGCACGATGAGCTGCGCGCCAATGCTGGGTGTCATGAATCCCTAGGGTTACCACGATCTTTGGTAAGCGAACTTGACTCCTTTGGTATGATTTGCGGCAAGTGTACGTCCCGCGTTGCACCATTGCGAGCCTCATGGTCCCCAAGACACGTGCATCGGTAATCCGAAGCCACACCGTCGCGCAAGGACCTAATGCATGCACGCTTCCCGTTCGTGCTGCCGACAGATCTCGCTGTCTCGCTCGTCTTTTGGAATTTGCGCCCTACTACGTGGCCGTTGATGGAAGGCGCGCCAAGTGAATCATGATGCGACTTTGAATTTAAAACAGATACATACAGATCTAGGAGCGTTGTCGTGGCAATGCTAGCTAGAGACCGTCCGCCGTACACCCCGGAGGCTCACATGCTACGCAGCGATGTTTTGTTGGTGTTGGAGTATTATTATATACGCAGTAACTCGCCGCGCGTAAGATGCCGTTGTTGTGGAGCATGAAAATTAGCGAGTACTACGGTACTGTAGCAACGTCCTCAGTCGCTGGTGGCATCTCAACGTCAACTCTGGTAACTACCATCGACTTGGGTGCTGCTTTGACCTCGTCCACCACCACCACCAACGGTCCCTCCCTCGTCCCCTCTCCACACCAATGAACTGGTTCGCCAACTTCTTCGCCACGGGCACGAAACAGTCCTTGCGACGAGGACAAGCAATATCAAGCACCCACGAAGCCTTCTCCCTCCCACCTACGTCCCCCGCATTGCCTGCTCATCCAGATACATTCAACCCAGATACCCCGCAACCCTCCGAGCCCCTCAGTCCAACTTACATATACCCTCCACAGTCCCCCGTGTATGCATTCGGCTATATCCCGACCTCGTGAGTCGCTCCGTATCGCATCTCTCTTTCGTCGCTCATATTGGAACATGCCTACGCCACCAGCTTGCGGTCACGGCCTACTTCGTTACTTCCCCTACATAATATACCTTACGCCGATGCGACGACACCACCTCCCTCATATCCACCATTATCCGGCACATGGAACCGGATAAAAATATGGCTTTCCCGAGAATACCCAGAGCTAGGGGACACCCTCAATTATGGAATTCTTCCTCAAGATTTATCACAAATAGAGATGCAATTCGGCTTCGCACTTCCTCAAGCTGTCCGAGAATCGTATTCGGTCGTCGACGGTCAGGAGGCCGAGTCTTCTGCGGGATGCGCTGATGGTCTCTTTTTTGGACTATCTCTTTTACCCCTAGAAGACGTGATCGAAGAATGGAGATTCTGGAGAGAGGTTGACGACGATCCGGCGACTGGTGCTAATCCCCGTCTCCGCGATGTCATGCGGTCGATACCGGACGGCTGGATACGCAAGGAGTACTCGCAAAGAGGCTGGATACCCCTCGTGGTCGACAAGGTTGGCAACTATATCGGCGTCGATCTCAACCCCGGGGAAGGCGGGAGCGTTGGACAGGTGATTGTCTTTGGCAGGGACTTTGACACCAAGGTTGTCCTTTGGCACGGCGATGGTCCCGCGGGTTGGGCGAGATGGTTGTCGAACTTTGCAGATGAACTGGAGAGCGGGGAGGGTTATGAGATCGGACAGGGGAATGGCGAAGGTGAGGGAAGTGAAGACGAACTCGGATATGAAGCCTACTTCTATGATGGCAACGGGCGAGGGCAAGGAGAAGGCGGCGGCGAGGGAGGTGCAGGTGGCTTGCGGATGTCCGGGGCGTACAGAGGATGGAATCCACTGGAAGCATTAGCAGACAAGAGCGTCAAAAAATGGTACGAGGCAGGACTTTTACGAAACATTTCGACATCTTCAGAGAAGGGCAAGGTAGTCGTCGGAAATCCGCACGGGAAACCCTTTTGGCTAACCTGCTGTAATATTCTAGGCGCCTGAAAAACACGGTCTCGGTGTCCTGAACCTCGATGAGTCTGTGGCAGTGGTCCCCATACCAGTATTTGGGAAGCAGCTCATCGAAGAGCCATCTGCACCTACTGATGTGACCAACACCAAAGCTTCTGACGTTCCCACTATATCGATCACCAAGCCGCCTGCACCTCAACCTGTCATTTTACCGAGTGTAAATGATGTTGTAGCGCTCCCTTCTCCGCCGGATTCGAATCGCTCTTCCGTGGATGTTGACCTCAAGGCTAGCCATGGTGTACAACTATGATGTTCATTCATTTTCACTGCAACTCCACATACATGGTTTAGTTGGAAATGCAGAGCACTCGCAGAATAGCGCGATGAGCTGCGCACCAATGCTGGATGTCATGAATGCCTAGCGTTACCGTCGATCTTTGGTAAGCGAACTAGACTCCTTTGGCATGATTTGCAGTAGCCGCACTGCACCTCGGTGTACATCCCGCGTCGCGTTCATCAGAACTTGTTCTGACCTTGCAGCAGGGTGTGTATTGCGAGCCTCATAGTCCCCAAGACATGTGATGCATTGGTAATGTTGGGACCACGTATCCGAAGTACATGAATTGTTGACGGATCTCGCTGTCATCCTCATCTTCCGGAATTTGCGCCATACTACGTGGTCGTTGATGGAATGCGCGCCAGCTTTGAACTTGAAGCAGATACAGATCTAAGAGCGTTGTCGTGGCGAAGGCAATATTAGCTTGAGACCGTCCCCGCCGTGCACCCCAGGGGCGTACATGCTACGCAGCGGTGTTTTGTTGGAGCGTAGTAACTTGCTGCGTAATAGCGAGTGCGCCGCCTGAGAATCACGGCACTGTATAATGTAGGTTCAAGACTCTGAAGTTGGAGAAGTTCTTGCATCGGAATTTACACACCTGACCACAACTTGTTGCGACAACTCGAAGTGCCTGCGGTGTGAATGGCATCTCCACATCCTTCCCGTCTCGCGAGATCTACACGTGCAAAAAATTCCAGCTCAGTCCGGAAGACTCGGTTTACCATCCTCCTGGATACGAATTACCTGACTCAGCATCCAACAGTACAAGGTCCTCAGGTTGTTCTTGAACAACCATTGCAACTCGTTACCTCTGTTCACCTCGTCGGACCTAGCCGCTGAGCATTATCGCTCAAAGGTCGGAGCAAGCCAAGAATTCCGACTTCTCAACTTCATTTTATTTCTGAAACACAACGTAAAACGGCATAAGTTTCCAAGTCCCAGGAACAGTGATCACCCAATGAGAATATCGCATCTGAATGAAATTCAAGTCGATCAGGTTGCTTGGTTTGGACAAATGAGTGTCTTGCGGCCGCAATTTGGGAAGGTATAACCTAGTAATCAGACAGGCCACGCTGTGGATACCGGTACGTATTGATCTGCCACAGAGCACCGTCCCGTGTCACCCCCTCGTCAAGGTCTCTTGGACATTGGAGCGAGTCAGAATTGGTCCATCCTTCTGCCCCTAGTTGGTGAGTGTTTAATACAGCAACTGGCTCAGCAGTAACTTGAACGTACCTAGTGCTCAATAAGAACTGGCCCAGCCTCAAAGTGACATCGTGCTGGAATTGAGTGACCGTGTAGAACACTCGTGGTTAAGATTCTACTCAGAATTCCATGAGGTGAGGTGTGAACGTGGATTCTCACCTTGAATGGGAAATTCTGGCAATCGCTGATATCGATGACGATTAGATCTGAAAGAGATGGGCTAGGCATGCTGTGAGCTCAATCGCTTTGTCGCACTGGTTAAAAACTGAACCAACCAGTTGCGTGATCTCGTTCACCCCTTTCCTCCCTTTCGTGGTGGGCCGCACATTCATCTGGTGCAGAGTCGATATCCATCTCGTTTAAACTGACCGCATGTACGGTCAGAATGACTCTGGAAGCTTCGCAGCCTATCCGATTTCTCGAGGATGGCCGGATTTCAATGTATAACAAGTTTATCCTTCGAAGTTACCGTCAAATGGTGAAGAAACATACCTTGATGTGAACTTCCTGCAGTTTTCACTTATCGAGGAGCTCCGACATGCTGGCGCCTGCTCTGCTACTAGATGGCTCGATGGTATTGATGGTCGTTACCAACTCGGAATCGATACGATGAAATCCTTCCCAGTCTTCCCATTCTAGCGGGTTTGGTCAAGTTTTTTCTCGATGGTTATTCTGATTTCAGTTATGATTTACGGTCTGGTCTTTGGAAACCTGGGTTAAACGAAGCGCTGATGTCTGTGACCAGTGCCAATAATAGCTCCCCCACTCACACAAATCAGCCCATGTATCCTTTTTTGGGCCACGCTCCCTTGTGTGCATTATTTTCTGATAACCAACTTAGATATTAAGATTTAGAGCATGTCGGACATTTCACGGATCCATCTCCTATGGAGGCCAGGGGGAAAGGTGAATTCGAGCACCGCTTTCCACCTCCATCATGCATATCGCTAACTCGAGCCCTCCAGTGGGAAAGAAAGCCAAACTGCGAGCCTTTAAACGGTATATCCACCGCCCTCCTTCCGACATGCCCTGGAGCGGTTCAAGCAGCGGCCAAAACCACGTTTTGATGGAGGTTGGCTGTCCTCTGATGGTTGGCGAGATTTTATTGTTTGCGCCCAAGCACACACCGGTCGGTATCACCCATGGTAAAAGTACCCACAACTCCGACAGAATGAAGATCGCGTTGCCAATCTCCGATTCATGGCACGCCAGGGCCAGCCTTCCAACGACTCTTGTTATCGTTGGAGTCGTTTGATACCCCAAACTAGCCGGACACCTCCTTCCGCCCTCCACCGTGACACGTATATCCCGACCCTCCAAACGATGCTTGGAACCCTCGACGACATAAGTATACGCTAACCTGGGAAGCGTGACAATTGGTTCTCTCATCGTGATCTGTAACAACTGATGTCTTCGCGTCAATGCTACCTTTGTTGCGAATTAGATGACGAGTACGATTACCCCGAGCTCGCCGCCAGTCAAATCTCTTCTGTGGGTTTGCGTTGCTCTTATCCCATTATCCAGACAGTGAAACATCATAAAGGTTCAGGTGTCAACGCAGAGCAACGTCACTTGGGGAATTCTAGAGTTCAATGCAGTAGGCATGAGATCGTGCTCTACCACCACTCACTGAACATGTGCAACAGATAATGAAAATCCTGTCGTCTGCACAGTCCGCTTCTGATGAAAGTGGACCGCCATCAACGTACGAGACTGTAGGTCACGCCATACATGTTCATTCAGTATGTTGTTGGCCACCTTTGGCTGTATATTCGATTTTGAAATAACCCCTAGGCCGATGAATATCACGGTCACGGGGCAAATCTAGAGGACGTAAGTCAGATGTATTCGTACTTAACGACCATACATGCTGAGTCTGCAATACATATTGCAGACTCAAGCCCAGTCAGCTTCTTTGCCAGCCGTTCCAGAGGGCCCTCGAGCCCCATGCCCACAGGCGGTCTGTTTGTGGCGTAACGACGGCACTCTCGATATTTGCGGCGATGTTATTTCATGTGGTAGTGTCCCAAAGCACTACAGAAAGCATATGATCAGTTGCATGAATGAGTCTGCGGTGGTCAGCTGCAGGTGGGCAATGTGTGTCGCACAAATTAGACGAAAGAACTTTGTGCGACATGTACGAGAACACCATCTCGGTCACGTTAGGGACGAGGGACACTGGTGATATCGTTTTGCCATACATCTTAGTTCGACTGTTGATTTGCTCTTCTTCGCACGGATAACACATGTATGACTAGGGGCCATTCTATGTTCGTATACAGTACTAGGTCAAGACAAGTTTTCAAAGCATATTACCTACGCTTCTTGAATGAGATACTAGGTCGAATGTCAAGCGTCAGAATAATACCAGTGTGCCATCACGCATCATGAATGCATGACTCGCGACTCAATATTGATTGATTACCCCAACATTCATCTCTTACCCCGTTTTTGCTAGCTGGACCGGTATTAGTATTGCCAGATAAAGGGGTCGGAAGGCCTTGAACCTGATCACCGTCACGGAGACGTCTGGTCTTCTTGCATTTGGTTTTAAGTGAACATCCGACCAAGCTACGCGTACCATTACTGGTTCAGGGTCAATTATGCTTCGCGGGTCCAATATTCAGAGAGACATCAAGTTCAGCCCGCAATTCTCTGCGCACAAGTCACGACAATGCTTCGGTTGATCCGCTCAGGCTAGCTGCAAGAATGGCGGCGACTCTTGGAATGGCTGGTAATCTGGTCTCGAGCGACCCGACGAGCCGCCGAATCAACAGAGTGACATGTTTTCGTGTTGAACAACCTGAACTTGAAGAACAAGATATCAAATTCTGCTTCATTCAAACCCGGGGTGCTTGAGCCTCAAAGCCTCAAGGTTGATGATACCGGTGTCCGTTGTCTGTGGTCGACAGTTCTCCTGGTTACATTGTTTCGAGGGTACAAAATGACTTCATAAACAGTTCTCAAGTTGGGCAGTGGTAAAGCTCGATTCACTGCAGCCTCTTCTTCTTGCCTTTAGGTATTGCACCGTTCGTTCTTGAAGCTTGAAGCTTGATCCCGGTTACATGTGGCACTGGCTAACGTGTGATTGTTCGCGTTCAAATGGGCCAACTCTCGAATCAGGGCCCATTACAACAACTGTTGAGTTGCCGACACACCTAAAGCTTGAAGTCTCTCTTCAGACCGTCTCCACCGAGATTTACATGTACTTTAAATTTGCGCGTCGTCAGACGCTAGCTCAGTCCGGGAGACTCGGTCTAGCATCGAAACACTTAACTCCGCGTTAGCATTCAACTGCATCCGACGGCCTGCCTGTTCTTGAACAACGAGCGCGGCTTGTTCCCTTTGTTCACCTCGAGTCTTGCCACTCAGCATTCTCGCTCGAAAGTCAGAGCAAGCCCGACTTCTCAGCTCTGGTTTGTTTTCTGAAACATGGTATAAGATGACATAAGAAAATTCGAAGCCTCGAGAACAATCACGTCGCATCTGAATGAAATCCATGCTTTGCGGCCGCAATCTGAGAATGTCACACTGTGGGTACCGGTAGGTATTGATCTACCACGGAGCACCATCCCGTGTCACCCCCTCGTCAAGGTCTCTCGGACGTTGGAGCGAGTTCGAATGGATCCATCCTTCTGCCCCCAATTGGTGAGTGTTTAATACAGCAACTGGTTCAGCAGTAACTTGAACGTACCTAGTGCTCAATAAGGATTGGCCCAACCGTGAAACGTGCTCAAAGCGTGCCGGAATTGAGTGACCATGTAGAACACTCATGGCTAGGATTCTACTCAGAATTCCATGAGGTGGGTGTGAACGTGGATTCTCACCTCGAATGGGAAATTATGGCGATCTCTGATAATGATTAGATCTGAAGGAGACGAACTAGGCATGCTGCGATCTCAGTCGCTTTGTTGGACTGGTTAAAAATTGAACCGACCAGTTTCGCAACCCCGTTCGCCCCTTTCCTTTCGTGGGCCGCCCAGTCATCTGGTGCAGAGTCGAAACCCCTCTCGTTTAAACTGACCGCATGTACGGTCTGAACGACTCTGGGAGCTTCGCAGCATATCCGATTTCTCGAGGATGGCCGTGGTCTGATTCCAATGTATAACAAGTTTATCCTTCGGAGCTACTGTCGATTGGTGAAGAAACATACCTTGATGCGAACTTCCTGCAATTTTCACCTATGGAGGAACCCCGACATGCTGGCGCCTGGCTCCGCTAATGGCTTGATGGCTTTGATGGCCAGAATCGACTCGACAAAATCCTTCCCAGTATTCCCGTTCTAGCGGGTTTGATCAAGCCATATTTGCTGTTTCCCGATGGTTATTCTGCTTTCAGGTATGATTTACGGTCTGGTCATGGGAAATCTGGATTAAATGAAGCGCTGGTCTCTGCAACAATAACTCTCACCCATACAAACCAGGTCATGTGTTCCTTTTTGGGCCGTGCTCGCTAGTGGGCATCTGGAGGACGGTGTCGGACCTCCAGATTTCACTTCCGCCTTCCATGGAGGCGAAAGGGAGAGTTAAGTTCAAGACACCGCCTCCCCCCAAGCATGCCGCTGACTCAGTCCCTCCAGTGAGAAAGAAGGCCAATCGCCAGCCATTCAACGATATATCCTCCGCCCTCCTTGCGACTTGTCCTGGAGTGGCTTGATAAACAACATAGAACCACGTTTTGATGGAGGTCGGGTTGGTTCTCCCCCGCCCGAATGCGATACCATTCTAGGCATCTCTCCGATGGTTGGCGAATTTTCATTGGCCAATGTCTTTGCGCCCAAGCATATACCATACGGTGTCGAATTGTCCATGGTAAACTCCGGCGGAATAGAGATCAATTTTCCCATCTCAGAATAATTGTATGGTGATGGCTTGCTCCTGGGCTTGCCTCCCAACGACTCTTGCTATCATTGGAGTCGTCTGGCACTCCAAACTGGCTGCACGCCTCCTTCCGCCCTCCACCATGACATGTATATCCCCGCCCTCCAAGTGATGCTTGGGACTCCTGGGGCCAAGAGGATATAAGTACATGTTAACCCGAGAAGCTGGAACTTCTGCTCAACAACCATCATCGTGGTCTGTACCGATGTCTTCATACCAATGCGACTTTTGCCGTGCACTAGGTTATGAGTGCGACTATCCTGAATTCGCCGCCAGACACATCTCTTCCGTGGGTTTGCGTTCCCCTTATCTTGTGTCCAGACACTGAAGCGTTCTAAAGGCTCAGGTATCAACGCAGAGCGACGTCACTTGGGTTGCAGAGGTCAATGCAGTAGGCAGATGACCTCATGCATTACCACCGCTTACAATCCCGTCACTCGCACAGACCACCGCAGAAGAAGCATACTCGCAGTCCGCTTCTCACGAGGGTGGAACAATGTACGAGACTGAAGATCATGCCGTGCATGTTCATTTGGTCTGTTTTTTCCACCTTTGGTTATTTATTCGATTTTGAAGTGACCCCTTAGGCCAACGAATATCACGATCACGGGGCAAACCTAGAGGACGTGAGTTAGATGTATTTGTACGTTACGGCCATACATGCTGAATCTGCAATATGTACTACAGACCCAAGCCCAGTCGGCTTCTTTGCCAGCCGTTCCGGAGGGCCCTCAAGCCCCATGCCCACAGGCGGTTTGTTTGTGGCGTGATGATGGTACCGCCGATACTTGTGGGGATGTTATCTCATGCGAGAGCGTCCCTGAACACTTCAAATCTAAGCATGGGATAAAGGACATGGGTCGGTCTAAGCATGTTGACTGCAAGTGGAAAATTTGTGCCTCGCAGGTTTTGCGAAACAACTTTGCACGTCACATACGAGAAACACACCTCAGGCACGTTAGGTATCAGGGACACCCGTCATGATATGATCATGTATTGCCGTACATCTTAGCTTGATCATTCCTTCACTCTTCCTCGCATGGACAACTAGCGATTAAGATTTCTGTAGCTGTTTGATTAGGGTACAAGCTATGTTTTATGCAATACCGGGTCAAGGCTGGCTTCAAAGCGTGTATTACTTACACTTCTCGAGCACGTGAGAGATACTGTAGTTGACACCGGGTCGAATGTCACATTGTCAAGTGTCGGGATGGTACAAGTGTCCGTCCCGTCGTGACTCGCGACCGAGCGTGCCGCAGACTCAGTACATTAGTACCCAGCATTTTCGATCTAATATTGACCCCACCGTACACGGGACTTCTTTATGGACCGCATCCATCTATCGACCCGAGATTTGCTAGCTGAACCATGGCTGTCGAGACTGTTCAGTTGTGGCATTAGTAAGTAACGCCAAGTAAAGGGGACCCGGCTCGGGGTTAGTTGCTTCGCGGGTCCAATAGAGGCATCTTCACCCCGCGATTCTCCGCATGCAAAACAATGGTTGGATTCGCTCAGGCTGGCTGCAAGAATGGCAGCAACTCTTGGGTCGACCGGCGATCTAGCCTCGAGCAACACGTCGAACCACGTCGACAGAGTGGCATGTTTTCGTGTCGAACATGAACAACCTGAAGAACATATATCAAGTTTACTTCGTTCAAATCCCAGGAGCCTGAGCCTGAAAGCCTCAAGGCTGATGGTACCGGTGTCTAATGAAACGTCCGAAGTCTGCGGTCAACAGTGGCACACGAAGGCCTCGTAGACAGTCTGGGTGGCAAAGCTACGGTCGAGTCACTTTCTCCTTGGTGGGTAACGCACCGTCCGTTCTCAATGACGTGCACTCGTTAAGGTATAATATTTCGTTCATTGGAGGGCCTTATGGACACCAGTTCGAACAGGTCTGCTCTTAACTCAGTACCCATTGCGACATCTGCCGAGCTGCTGACACACCTGATATCTCTCCTAAGGTGCTGAATTGTCTTTGGGTAGCAACGTTGGACATGAATTTTACTCAAGGCTCCAGGAAATGAGTAGATCGTCGTAACGATCACCGTCTTGGCAATGCATCGGAGAAACGAGGTCCTCTCATGTGCAAGCTGGCTGCTTATGGATGGGTGGACGGATATCCGTGGTGTTTCCGACTTTCAGGGCACCTATTCTCTGGTCACAACGTACAATCATCTCCAACCCGGGCTACCATCAATCAGAGACGTACGAGTTATCAGGATCTCACGCAGTTTCCCCTCACTTTTATGAGTGGATAACAGCGTTCTGTCATTTCCTGGGGACTGGTCGAAGATTCTGACGTTCGTACCAATCTGGATCTTGTTCGACGGAACCCCCCCGCATTTTCCTATCTCGTTGACTTTGACCCGGTCCAATTCGCGAGGAGATGGCGAGCTTCAGACATCGTTCTTTTTAGGATGCCATCTATAACGGTTCGTCGAATGGGTAACTGGTGGGCGTGATTAGCCAGTCGATATGACGCCCGTCTAGCTATGTCTAATTTTATCTTTGTCTTGCGTAATAGTTAAATCAAAGACTACGCGGCTTCTGGCGAGTGCACCTATTCATCGAAAACCCTGAATTTGGACCGCCTCCAAATCCTTCACCTCAGTAGATCTGTTGGCCCGGGTTCCAGAGTAGGAACCGTAGCCGAAGACCAACTGGTCCCACTCCGCCCCTGGAGGTGTTTGTTGGCTTGGAGGTGTTTGTCGACATGTCATACCAATTATCAGGTATTTGCCTCGTTTTGTCCGGTATTTTTTTCCATCCGACCTCCTCGAGAGAGGGAGGGAGGGTGTGGGCATGGCGTTGAGTCTAACCTATTTTGTCCCAGATTCAGTAGGTGTCACGGCGCTTTCAGCTTAGAGGTGGCCCGCATCAGGGGTGATAGACCGATTTCTACCTAGGACACTCCTCAGAACTATCGGGGAGGCCTGCAGTCCCCCGATCGCTTGTCAATGGAGTGGAATGGATGGGCCTGCCTTCTTGGCTTTCTCCCCTCCCGGTCCCGCTGTCCAACGGCCATGTCTGGGGCCTTGGAGGGATTATTGACCTATAAAACCGGACCGTTTGAATCCTGGAATTCCTCACCTCGTTCCCGCTGCACGGAGAAGCTAGTACCCGTGTCTTTCGACCCAATTATTGCACCCCATGAATGACCCTTACCGAAGTGAATTATGCCATGCGCTCGATATAAGCCGCATGACAAGCATTCGAACCGCGGTTAGTACACTATTTTCATTGGCGTGGCTTCACGACACTCTGCTGTATATTTGAGATCTGAAGCATCTGCAGAATGTCACTGAAGAGGAAGGTTCCGATGACGAGGCCTACGATTCGGATGTAGGTGTGCCATCTTCAAGCTCTAGCACTCGCTGAACACACGTGACAGTCGACGGCAGTGTCTATGCAATCGACCGAAGCAGACGCACCTCAGTTCCCCCATTCATGCAAGGCGACAGAGCTTTGCCAATGGATCGATCAGAGTACCTCGTTGATTTG
>JBBPJX010000181.1:0-23151 GCA_038088955.1 Neotropicomus parvogracilis
AGCAAAAAAAGAAGAGAAGGAGAAAAAAGAAAAGGAAAAAAAAAAAAAGAAGAGGGGGGGGGGGGGGGGGGGGGAATTTAGTCGTCGAGCAAGAAATCCCAGTTGATGCCTCGCCTCGTTCCCTCGGGTTTCTTGGAGATACCAAACACTCGTTTCAGGGTTTCCTTGCGGGTATTCTCGGGGGCATTAGAGCGGACATCCCACATGCGAAATGTCACGGTACCCAGGGTATCGACGACGACTTCGTCGGTGTCCCATTGGTCTGGGATATCTTCGCCGAAGCAAACGTTTTTCATAATGCGGTTTACGAAACCAGCGGAGTACGATGCCCGTCCTGAGTGCCGAACGTTCCCTTTGAAGTCCGAGGGGAGCCACACAGTGACGTTGGCCATGTTCGCTCGGACCTCCAGATAGAACTTACATCGAGACACGGGTCGACACTGCTCATCTGCCATGAGACCCCGCCGAGAACGACAAGAATCCGGGTTACTTACCACTTTCAATTTTACGGGTGCGGTGGCACCAGAGACAAACATGCTCAGGCGGTGATCCACGGGCTGCTGTCTTGCGCGATAATGTGGTATAAGCAGAGACTTGTCTATCGTTTCCTGGGTTTCCAGGATGAAGTCCCAGTCGCTCGACGGACGATAGTGAATCTTGTGTGTGCCACGAGGTCCTGTATGCTGTGAGATCGGGGTCAGTCTTGCGGAGCACACCGATGTGGCTCCAAGGACCTACCAGCATGCCGAGTGCTTCGTTGGAGGATGTGCTCTGTCGATCACTTCAGAACCATACAGAATCGTACAGAACACAACGACTCACCTCCGCGGTCGAGCAATGACTTGCCATGGCTCCCCCAGAAAAGCGGGGGACAAGGAGGGAATGTGCACGACACAAAATGTACCTTCGAGGGCGTGCAGAGGCAAAGCAAGCGCGGGCTTATATATGTGCTTTATATAAGCCGTAAGGCTTTCCCGGCCTCCCCTCTTGTGCCCGAAAAGGCAAGTGTTGTATTCTCCATGTGATCCAGAAACAATAAAAGGAGTTCGCCCGGTGACCTGAGCGTTCCGCCGCGTAAACAGACTTGTTTGTTTTATTGTTGATATAAAGGAACACGCGTTTTACTGCAAGTCGCGTCAGATCCTTGTTTTATTCGCCGTTTCGGTAGTTGCTGGGCTCAGTTGTCTGCCGACGGCCGTGCTGACCACACTTCAATGTTACATCGAAAAGTCGTCGAACAACGGAGACGTACAACAGAGCCGACGTTGTGCCAACGAATTTGCAACTACGTGGTACCAAAGATCCGGCGCACACGCTGACCCACGCGGGATCCAACGTTGTCGCTGCCACCATTCCTCGCCAACGGCATCAAACGTAGTTCTGTGCTGCCTTCCGCATGGATGTTTACTTCGTCGTCATCGTTCTCCTGTACACAGGAATCCAGCCTGATCAATCCGCAATGCATGCGGTCGCGAAACGCACGGCAGTAACGAGCTTGCCCCCTTTGACAAGACCCGTCGTACTTTTTGACATTGACAACCCCTCGAAAACGCGGTGGCAACGTCACTTTCACGTCAGCCTGACGTGCAAAAATGTAGAGGCGAAAAGAATGAGTCTCGGCACCCGGAAGTCGATACTGGGCAAACATATCAAATATTGATTCGTCTGGCTAGGGCGCATCAACCTACCACAGTGGCATTTATCCGACCTGACAAACTTGACAAATAGATCACTGATTTTGCAGGCGGTGGCACATCACACGGCAATGGCCCAAGGAGTACTAGCTCTGCGTTGATACGTCGCTGCAGTGTTTGGAAAATAAACTGATCACCAAACACAGCATCCCGCCTCCGAGGCAGGAGTTGCACAGTGATGGTTTCGTCTTTGTCATCCTGAAACCTGAGATGAAAAGTTGAATTGTGTGTCATAGGACTGGTCAACGGACCTCTAACGAGGCGTCTAGCCGAACTGAAGACGAGCTTAAATTACTAAGGAGCTGGATTAATGCAGGGATAGGCGACCTTGAGACACTCTTCTGATAACTAAGCAGTGCTCACCGAAAGTGTTTGTGAGATCCTGCTCATGTCGTGGGACGATTTCAAGCTGCGGTTGAGCCCTTCTGACCCGATAACAGGCTATATACCGTTCGCGCCACTCGTAGCATCCGGAGGAACAAAACAATACTCCACTTTCCTCAGCGAACTGCCATTCGGCCACTAGTACCTGCTTACGTGGGAGTGCAGCGCATCTAGTGATTCAGGTCGGACAATGCAAACCGGGAGTGACCGGGAGGTCGTGGAACTACCGGACCATCTCGACTCCCTCAGTATGTGTCGAGCTGCCAAAGGTTGTCAGTAAGAAGTGAAATTTCACCGGCATCTCTGGGCTATCAGATCTCATCGCCGAATCTGAACATAAATCTCACCAACTCGCATCTGATTGTGTTCGCCACTCAAAAAAAACAGCGGCAATATGATATAAATGTGCGGGAGTCACCTAGATCAATCAGCCTAAAAATATTTTTTCTTCGGGGCTGTCTCCGGCCACTTCTTTCCGAAGGACACTGCCTGACACTGGACGGTTAACTAGCTTCGAACGCGCTTCCTCGATAAGTTTATCGAATTCTCCTTTGTGCGTGGCCTTGATTACCCATTAGTCAAACCTGGATGGTGCGAGAACCAAACTCACTTCGTAGGCAGGAGCGTTATCGACTGCGTACTTGGCTCCCTTCTGGCCGTCTTCCCACATTGCCAGCTCAACCCGCAACTCCGACACGGTCCTACGACGACACGTACTCTTATCGAGATTTGCATTGTACATCATAACCCATCTAACTGAAAGGTTGAGTCCGATCAAATTGCTTGGAAACGGAGACTACCTCCTGTGTCTAGCAATCCGTGTACTTCGATCCCCGTTTACGGGCAGTTGCTGGGAGGATAAAAGGTCCCTTAGGGCCTTATCCTTCAGGACGTCATATGAGACTTTCGGCAACCGTTCCATAGTGTCATCTGAAGCACTTCATGTCAGAGCCAAAATTGAGTTTGAGCTCGAAGAGCAGGGACAACCAGTCACCTGTTATCTTTATTTTTGCCTTTCTTCGGTTTGCTGCCAAGTAGCCTCGACCACGCGGTTTTCGCGTGTGGGTTGGACGGACCGTTGGCCGGTCTCTCACCGCAATACGGTCCATCCATATGCGTATTGATCGCTCGGAATTCCACAAAGTCACCGCATACAGGGCATTTTACTAACGAGTCCGCTGGATGATAACCAACGGTGAGAAAACGGGAAGGCAAGAGCACAAACATACACACGTTGCAGGTCCTCCTCTCCTGGATCAGATGATGGCTCCAAACTTTTCCGCCCCCGAGCAGCTTTCCTTGCGCTCTTCGCTTGGAGTGGCGATGAGTTCGCTGCTTCACTCGATTGGTCCAGATTTGACGACCCTGCTATGCATACAACGTCATCGTCTGAACTCTGGGAGACTTCGATGTGCCTGCGTTTCCGCCCATTCTGGACGGGTGTTCGCAACCGGCGGGGAGTTTTATCATTGCTGTGGTTGAGTCTAGAATTTGCTTTCGCTCGCTCCTCTCGAGAAAGATGAAGAATATTCGATCTGGAAGAGTTCTCCAATCAAGAAATTAGCAGAGAACAAACGGACGACTTCGAACCGTGCAACTTTCCAAGCTGAGACGACCTCTTCGAGAGCTGGGTTGACCCTGAAGTGTGCTTCGGTCGCAGGTTTCCGACAACTTGGACATTCCTGCTCCCTTGCGAGGTGTTCTCGTATGCACTGAAAGAACATATTTCAGCCTAGTCACACCAGCAAGTATTCCACCGACGCGTACCAACGAACAGAAGCAGTGGCCACATCCAAGTGATACGGGTGCGTCAAAGAATTCGCCACATATTGTGCATCGTGTGCTGCCGTCTAATTGACGCAAGTCCGTTCCGGAGAAGTCAGACGGGTCTGGTATATCCTGCGCGAGGAGTACTTGTACATTGTTCTTGTTCGTGGCCATACCAGAACCAGTGAAGCTCAGGAGACACGTTGTGACGTCGTGACCAGACGCGCTTCAAGTGTCACGCTACCAATTGCCAGCAACACAAACCCAGATAAAATAAGATGCAGTGATAGTACAATGCCGCGACGAAGAGTACACAATGTCTTTATACATTTCCCTCAAAATCATATTGTTCTCGTACGTCTTCCGTTGCGGCAACTCCACGTAGCAGGGGATCCAGGGAAGCCAACTCATCCTTGATGCCATTCCGCGCGACCGCATCAAGCTCTTTCAATAGGATAGACGTTATTTTCTGTGGGGCATCACCATTTTGGTCAGAAAAATGATGACTGGCGAAAAACTCACTTTGAACTTTGTGTCCACTTTTACCAAGGTATCGCCCAACCCTGCTGTCCAACTTGGAGGCGGGCTGCCGAGGCCCGTTCCATAATTCTGTCCAGGAATATGGGCATTTGCGATTCCCCACAAACTGCTGTCGCTCTCTTCCGATGGTTTTGGAGTCACGTCTTGATTTGAGAATAAATATGACACCCCTGGATGTGGAGCGAGCAGTCCCAGCGGCCCCATCATGTGCTGGCCAGAATTCGGGAAGGCAGAAGGGCCAAGAATACGGGAGATTTTGTTGTACACCTCGGAAAGCACGTCGAGAAGGGACAGTAATGTTTGATGATAATCCAGAGGAAAGGGCTGTCGGCGATCAATTTCACGGAAATCAGGCACCGTGAGGCCCGACGCACTATATGGGGTGAGACAAGGTAAGAGGCTTCTGACCCGTCCGAATGTGACGCGGTATATTCGGCAAAGCCGCCTGCGGCTTGTCGTTTCGCCACTTTGGGCCGGAATAACCGCTAAAGTACAAGGTCAGAGTGATCCTGTGAAGATCTAGTGGACATTCCGCACATATTTTGGTTTATCGGGTTCTTCCTTGGCTTGATCGTATTCGTTCATAGTGTTGAGCAGACCGCGAAGGTAGTCGTGCGCCTGTGGGATATCCAATAGGTTGGAAAGAGACATAGCCAGGATGGCAAAGCGATTCGTTCTACAAAGGTTGCCAAGCGACGTTCAGAGAAGCCCGCAGATGAGCTACTGTTGTACGCACCGTTTCTTCATAGCGACGTTGTTGAACACCCTATCAAGCTCGCTGCGAGACATCATGATCGTGTGGAACCAGTGGCTCCGGCTGAGCCACGGACTCAGCACAAAACCCGCGTCAAAAGGAGACGGACAGACACACCCTTCATGTACGTTGCGCATGTATGTCAGGGTGACGATCCGTTTCTGCACGAGATCGCGGAGGTATTCAACGGAGGTCCCTTGGGCAACAGTGGCCACGCCGTTCGCAACTAATGTGGCCGTCGACGACAAGGTGTCGGAGTGCACGGACTGCCCGTCCCACTCTCTTCCTGGTGCAACGGTCGAGGTCGGAGTTTGGACCGCTACGGCGTAGGCTGCGCCGGTAGCGGACGAGATGCTACCGCCTGGGGGTGGACCGGTGACTGGCGGCTTGAAGGAGGAGAGCAAGTTTTGTGCTGAGCTCTTTCTACGCATTGTTGGACGGGGAATGTCAGACATGGGTGGACTTGACAACATGGCCACCGGAAAAGCCACGCGCTTGACTTGACGTCCAAATTGAGACCAACTCGCCTTGCGCTCCTTCTATCGACCCAGCACAAGCTCGTCACCCGTCCAGCGATCGTTCCGATGGACTTCTTCTCCGTTGCAAAGCAGTTCACACAGTACTACTATCAAACGTTCGACAGAAATCGAGCCGAACTCGCGCCTTTATACGTGCGTCCATCAGGGTGATCTGGGCTGATCTAACGCCTCTGCAGCGCACAGATTCAATGCTCACGTACGAGGGATCCCAGTTTAAAGGAGTAGCTGCCATCATCGAGAAACTCACCGTAACCATTCGCCCTTCTACGTCTTCCACCGGTGCTCATCACGCCACAGTCAATGCCTTTCCAAAAGATTCAACACAATGTGACATCTGTGGACGCTCAGCCCTCTAGCAAACAATCTGCGGACATCATCGTCTGCGCGAGTGGTCAATTGGTGGTACGTTAACCGATCCTCACTTCTACGCCAGCTTACACGAAACAGGTCGACGATAGTCCCAATCCTCTCAACTTCTGTCAGGTATTCCACCTGGTCAACGAGGGTGGCACTTATCACGTGTACGTATCTCGATGTTCAGTAGCGCGTACCAAGATGGCCGACGTGTCTTCCCAGCTACAATGACATATTCCGTTTGGTCTTCGGCGTTTAGATTGAGGGTTTTTTTTTTGCTTCGACCCCGGTATAACGGACAAGAACCAGGTCATCGTGAAGAGAGGGTCATGTATGTGTACCTTACCTTCAATGATAATATGTCTTCAAGTCTAGGAACCCGGGTGTCCTCGCATACATAATGTCCGATCTGGTTACGCATAGGGACGACCTCCGCAGTGGTCAAGGAAGATTCCCACTAGTTATACAAATGAGAAATGTTCAAGTCCACCTACCTCGATGCCTGGTTATACATGTTGCACCTAAATCGCTCACAGCAATTCATTCCAGTAACCTAAGTGCTCTAGCCTCGAGCAAGGACAGGGTTAGAAGAGTGAGATTATTTACTCAGAACGACCTAACTCGTTAATTAGTTAGGTCGTTAATTAGAACCCTAACAACAGCCTATATGTGTGGTGTTACACATGCGACTCGATTATAAGGCAATACTTCAAGAACAGGAAAGGTGGTTGTAAAACCTGATGACCTGGCCACGATATCCGAGAACACGTGCGGAAAGTGAACGGTCCACGATGTATATTTGAATGCACTTGCGTCACACAAACAATGCATTACCAGCCGTCCAGGATCGCGACGCACTCGCTCGACGAGAAGAAATCCTGAAGTGCTTCAGAGCCGTCCATCTCAAAGGATTGATCATGTCTTGCACCTCGTCTGTGGGATCCTGCCATCCTACAACCAGACTTAACTGAAGAGTTCCAGCACCTGCCTCAGCCAACGTGCGAACGGCATGGAGGAACGACTCGAGATCGACTTGGTCGTGACACAACAGAGGGTGTTGTACTTTGAACGTTTTGAACGTGCCCCGATACTTTTCTGCGAGGAGCAAGAGGAGGTGCGTATACTGAGTCAATGCGTCTTCGCTACGTTCACATTGAGAAGACATTGCCAACTCATGAAGTGTAGGACTCGAAAGAAGCCGAACAAACTCGATGGCATTGGATGGAGAGCCGTCAATGGTTAATTTCCTTAGCGAAGGGAAGACGGGGGATATCGGCTGGAAATGAAAATCTGGCCAACGTACAAAACGTAGATCGAGCTCCTGTATGACAGACGCAGAAAGAGCATGGGAGTATTTGTGTAGGACATTTGGGCCAAGGGGGCTGGGTTTGATCGTGATTTTACGGAGTCGCTGAAAAGGAAGTGGTGTAAGATTGTGTAGGGGTTCCTTTGGGCTGCCCTCGAAATGAACATGTTCGATGAACGGGGCGTCCAGAAACAGCCGATTCATAATTGAGCTCCAAAGAATGGCCTCAATCTCTGGGGCCCCGATGTTGGCCCAGCTAAATGTGACAGAACGAAGAGACGAGGGAAACATTCGGACACGCGGGTTTGGAACACCTTTCACGTGGATTGCCAAGGTGATAAGATTCGGAAAAAGCTCAATGTTTGGGCGAAGATCGACGAGTTGTTTGAGAATGGAGGAGTACACGCGGTGAGGGTTCATGGTGACTGTCTTCACGTATAAACGCCGAGCGCATCGAGCGTACTTGTCAAATGTCGCCCACTTTTCTAGGGGTAGATTCGAGACTGTGTGCTGATCAAACCGGAAGACTGAGTCTTCCTGTGAGAAAAAGATGGCGTTAAATCTTGATGAGCACTGCTCAGACCCCTAAACGTACATCGAGTACCAACTCCTTCGGTAGCAGAGAGATGAAGGGCTCCAGGGAGTCGTTGAGTGTCCATAGGCGATCAAGCGAGGGTTCTGAGATAGCCTTGCAAGTATAGGCAAGGTGGCTTATACTACGTTTGTCGTGGACGAGCTCGTCGAGGATCATCCCCAATATCTCGTCGATGAGGAGAGCACGGTATGGTGTGTCACATAGCGGAGAATTGGTGCGAGAGGCTGGTGCCTTCAGGACAGTGGACATGGCTGCGGACAATAGGGCTGCCTGCGAACGGTGAACCACATCTAAGCTTCGAACTCACTCACTTGACTTCGGCACAACCCCGGTGCATCCCAGGCATGCTTCATAGAGTAACAGGATATATATACCAGGGTGGGTGCTGCGGGATCCTCGATAAGCAAACTGATGGTCGTTCTAGCGGGTGCTGAGTCGTAGCGGTGGTGGTGGTGGTTCGAGCTCGAGTTTGGCTCGACGGCTTAAGCCGCTCGTCGTGACAGTGGCTGTGCTACGCAGCTGCGTTCGCGTGTTTGTCGCAGCGCGCAGTGAGGCGGGCGTTCTCCTTGTTTCTTTACTTCCATATCATCCCTAACGCAGTTTACCATGTCCACGGGTTTCGGTCAAGAAATCGTGTCCGTCGTGAACAAGCTTCAAGATGTGTTCAGCACAGTTGGATCATCAGGATCCCAAATAGACCTTCCGCAAATCTGCGTGCTCGGCAGCCAAAGTAGCGGCAAGAGTAGTGTACTCGAGGTACGCGGAGTCGTCTACTACACTGCTCTCAGTCAGTTTATCGTTTCCACTTTCTCAAGAACATCGTTGGGCGAGATTTTTTGCCTCGTGGTACCGGTATCGTGACGCGGCGACCACTCGTGCTCCAGCTCATCCATCGCCCTGCCACCCCACCTCAACCAAACGGTCTCTCTTGTGAGTCACGGGTCAACCTTGACGCCCCTTTGATCTAAAATTCCCGAAGCAAAACTGGCAGGCTCAGACCAGCATGCCAACGAAGCAGAGTGGGGAGAATTCTTGCATCTTCCTGGCGAGAAATTCTATGATTTTGGCAAAATTCGTGCAGAGATCGTCCGTGATACAGAGGCGAAGACAGGCCGTAATGCCGGTATCTCTCCACAGCCCATCAACCTGCGCATATTCTCGCCCAACGTGTTGACACTTACCCTCGTCGACTTGCCTGGTCTGACAAAGGTCCCTGTTGGAGACCAGCCCAAAGACATTGAAAAGCAAATCAAGGATATGCTTCTCAAGTACATATCGCGACCCGCTTGTATCATTCTTGCTGTCACAGCGGCTAACACCGACTTGGCGAACTCAGACGGTCTCAAGTTAGCTCGTGAGGTTGATCCCGAGGGAACTCGGACGATCGGTGTTCTCACCAAGGTTGACTTGATGTGTGTTGTTCGGCTTATTCTCAAATATCAAAGGTCTCATTATCATGTCCAGGGACCAAGGGACAGATGTCGTCGACATTCTTGCGGGTCGCGTCATTCCACTCAGACTTGGTTATGTGCCAGTTGTGAACCGCGGACAACGGGATATTGACTCTTCCAAGTCCATCAATGCTGCTCTAGACGCAGAGCGCAACTTCTTTGAGACGCATCCTTCATACAAGGGCAAATCTCAATATTGTGGAACACCCTTCCTTGCCCGCAAGCTCAACATGGTCCGTTCATGATTTTTGTCTGCACCATAGTACGAATTGAGACATTTTTTAGATCCTCATGCAACACATTCGCAACACCCTCCCTGACATCAAAGCGCGTATAACCCAACAACTTCAAAAGTACAACGCCGAGCTTGCCAGCCTTGGTGGACCATTGGGTGATGGTTCAGGAGGCAACGTCGTTCTTGCTGTCATCACTGAATTCACGAACGAATTTCGCACTGTGATTGATGGTAACACAAATGATTTATCTCTGAATGAACTTAGCGGTGGAGCGCGTATCAGCTTCGTATTCCACGAGTTGTTCAATAATGGTGTAAAGAACATTGATCCTTTCGATCAAGTAAAGGATGGTGATATCAGGACGATTCTGTACAACTCCTCCGTGAGTAGCCGTCGCAGACAATTGGTTGCCTGGCAATTAAACTAGCGCATAGGGTTCGACACCATCGTTGTTTGTTGGTACCCAAGCCTTCGAAGTCATTGTCAAGCAACAAATCAAGCGACTCGAAGAACCTGGTTTAAAATGTTGTCAACTGGTGTACGACGAACTTATCCGAATCCTTGGGCAGCTACTCCAAAAGATTGTATGTCTTTTCTCTTGGATATAGGACAGGCTGAACATGTATTCGCGTATAGCAAGCGTTCCGGCGTTTTCCTGCTCTCAGAGAACGTTTCAACGCTGTTGTCGTGAACTTTTTCAAGAATGCTATGAACCCAACGACCAAACTGGTGACTGACATGGTCGCGTGCGTGTCATTTCACTATTCCCAGGGAGTCCAGATGTAATTTTGTCATAGCATGCAGGCGTGCTACGTCAACACGACCCACCCCGACTTCCTTGGTGGCCATAAGGTAAATCGTTCTCAAGCAAGTTCAACTGGCTTTGTCGCTGACTCCCTTCTCTTCGGCAGGCCATGGGCATAGTACAGGAACGTCTCAGTGCTAATAAGCCTCCGCCCGCGGCTGATCCGAAAAGTGGCAAGCTGGCGCCGGGCCAAATCAATGGCGGTCGTGATCTTGATGTAGACCCCAAGAAGGATGAGCCAAGCTTCTTCGGTTCATTCTTTTCGACAGCAAGGAAAGGCCAACCGAAAAAAGCTGGCCCGGTCATGGAATCGGTAAGCACTGTTGAAGACGAAAGATTGTTTGAGTTGGTTGACATACGTTAACCTTGTAGCCGCCTGCGATCATCAGACCCCAGTCCGCACTGAGCGAACGAGAGACCATGGAAACGGAGGTTATCAGTGAGTCACTGAGCCTATGAGCGAAGACCATGTTCACACAACATACCGCCATAGAACTCCTCATTCACTCCTATTTCAATATCGTAAAGCGGGAAATGATTGATATGGTCCCGAAGGCGATTGTCCTCACGCTCGTGAACCATTCCAAGGAGGATCTGCAGCGCGAGTTGTTGCAAGAGCTCTACAAGCCCGATGTCCTGGATGAACTAATGAAGGAAAGTGAATTTGTGGTCAACAGGAGGAAGGAGGTCGTTGGTATGGTCACTGCACTGAACAAGGCCGAGGAGTAAGTCTCGAACTGTCCCAGCGACCCTGGAACGGCGAGTTGATTGTTTGCACTTGACAGGATCGTCGCCGGTGTCTAGGTGTACTGTATGCATGCATGGTGCTATTATGTCTCGAGTTAATGTAATACCCTACATATGGCATGTTTCGGTATGTGGTTAGATCACTTATTCATCTCTTCGTCGTGCGCATCTTGCGGGGTCGATTTTTCTCATGTTACAGATTCGGTGTTGACTTGGTGACGATCTTGAAACTCAGTTTTTCCCTCCAACGGGCATTACATGCTCGCGCCTCGTGATGATGTCGGGCCATTAGCGACGAACGTGTAAGATACTCGATTTGGCATAGCGCATGTCAGACCGAGTACATAAGCGAGTATGAGGGAGTCGCCCCTCTTTCTCCTTTACCCCCACGTCCCTGTCCCCGTCGCCATCACCACCACCATGGCCGAAGGCTCCTGGACGGACGACATTTTGCTCAAGGTTCGTACCGTAACCGTACCGTCCAGAACGTCAACTGCATCCATCTTAGCTCCTTAACATCGTCGTCTATTTCGCCTTCCTCGGCTCCAACATCTACACCATTGCAGCTCCGCATGACATCTATTACTCTGGCAAGGAAACTTACATCACCCCGGCCCCTTGGACTTTCTTGATCTGGTGGGTTTGTTGAGCCACCCTCGTCGCTGCCCTTTCATTCGTCGGACAGGACTCTCATTCACCTGCTCCTTCTTGGAACCATTGTGTACCAGTTCACCGCAGCTGGGAAGAAGGTCATCATCGACGGCATCTCATGGCGGTTCGCCCTGCTAGGCGTTCTTAATGCAATTTACGTCAACTTCTGGGCTGCGCACCACTACATCGTGGCCTTCATCTTCGCGCTGTTCGTCAGTAGCACCGTAACGGTGAGTTTCTTGCTTGAGCGCGTATCCAAGTCTTCTACTCTTCACCTTGGACGAGGTGCCGGCGTTTTTGATGAGTCGTGCACCTCTCCGTTACATCACATTTCGCGGAACTTACTAACTTGCAAACTCTGGTTAGCACATTTACTACATCGTCAAGAAGCAGTATGCGCCGTCGAACACGGGCGACGAACTATTTGTGCACCTTCCTTTCTCGCTCTGGCACGGGTGGACTACCGTCTTGGTAGTTCTCTCTGCTTTTGAGGCATTTGGCGTCAATGCGTTCACCGAGACCGCCGGTGTCTGGACCAAGGTCTTCGTATTCCTCGCTCTGTGAGTCGATTTCTGCCTGCGGGCATACTTGCGGCTCACTTGGTCATGCAGCTTCTTCCTTGAGGGCACAGCCGCCGCTTATGCTTTTACGTCCGTCGAGGGCGACTTGCCTGCGTCTATCGCCATCTTGTGGTCCCTCTTTGGTATCTACGCCCATCAGACAAACCCTTTTGTCCACTGGTCTGCCCTCGCCTTTGCCATCTTGAGCGCGTTCTGTGTCGCCAAAGGCATCTGGGGATTGTACAGGAGGTTCACTGGTGGTGTAGTGCTTCTCGAGGACGAGGAGCGTGGGCCATTGATTGGTGGTTGAGCATGCAACATGCGTATGAACGGAAGCTGTCACGTTGGTCTTTCTCCCTTCTTGTGTCTCCCCTTTCGAAGAACAATCACCTCCGACATTCTGTGGATATCTTCGTACATCTTGTCCTCGTCTTGTATGATTAACTTACGACTGTATGCGTTGCATTGTTCCGTTGGCAAGTGCGACTATTCGGGTGACAATACAGGGTGGATAGGGCGTGAGAACGCAAAAATATATTTGGTATCGTTCTAGAACATTCGATATCCGCAGCATGACTGGACGGTCGACTAACATTATGGTCCTTGATCCTTCAGCTTCAGGTTCCAAGGAGAAGATGTTCCTCTGGAATGGGAGCTGGGAGACAAAAAGGTAGGCCAAAAGCAGAGGAGGACGGCAGTACGGATCATAAGGATGGTGGATGTAAACAGAAAAGCGATGACAACAGGGTTCTGATTGTTGTCATGAGCGGAGTTTGAAATCAGACCAATATATAAGGCCGATGCTCCCCGACGACTTTCCCCCCCTCTTTCACCCACGCTTGTTTTCCCACGCTCTCTCTTACCCCGACCACCATGTCTTTTGCACTTCCCGCGCGTCAAGTCACATTTGGAAGGTCCGCCGCGACATATCAGCCGCAGCAGGCGTCGCAGGCATCGAATGGACTAGCGTTGCCTGGCCCCAATACCCTCAGTCTGCCCGGGGCCTCGGGTCTTGCTTTGCCCGGACCATCGCCGCTGTCGCAGTCCCATACTCCACCGCCAGCGGCACCGACCCTTGTCGTGTCCACGTCGCAGGCGAATGCAACTACGGCAACGAGCAAGGGTGCACCATCCCCTACGATTGCCGGTCCTTCCACGCCTCCTGCACTTGCCGTCCCCGCCACACCCGCTCCTCTAACGCTGGAGCAGCAGCACATCACCGCCGTAGAGGGCATCGTTCCTACGCTTCAAAACATCGTCGCGACGGTCAACCTTGATTGCCGGTTGGACCTCAAGACGATTGCCTTGCACGCGCGCAACGCAGAGTATAACCCAAAGGTTGGTATTACAACTTAAATTCGCATATCTGTGCACGCCAATGCGCTTTTGCACATTAGCGTTTCGCAGCCGTCATCATGCGTATTCGCGAACCCAAGACCACTGCCCTTATTTTCGCATCGGGTAAGATGGTCGTCACGGGCGCGAAGAGTGAAGATGACTCGAGGCTGGCGTCGCGCAAATATGCTCGTATTGTGCAGAAGCTTGGCTTCGATGCAAAGTTTGCAGAGTTCAAGATCCAGAATATCGTCGGTAGCTGTGACGTCAAGTTCCCGATTAGATTAGAGGGTCTTGCGTACAGCCACGGGCAGTTCAGCAGCTACGAGCCTGAGGTGAGCAGTGCTGGACTGGTTGTTCTGATGGCCGTTGAGGATGAGAGCAGCTCTTCCCTGGCCTCATCTACCGCATGCTGAAACCCAAGGTCGTTTTATTGATCTTTGTTTCCGGGAAGATAGTTTTAACCGGTGCAAAGGTGAAAAATCTTTTACGTCTCCTCGAGGAGATCGGAACCTTTGCTGACACTGGCATAGGTCAGAGAAGAGATTTACACGGCATTCAACACCATCTATACAGTGCTGTGCGAGTTCAGGAAGCCATGATTTGGCTACCGCGCTGTAGCATTCGACGAAGAAAAGTTCTTACCAGTACTGAGGGTCCTGGACGGGGAGCAGACGTAGTGCACGGACATTTCCCAACCCTCCCTCTCCATTTCATAATCCGCATACACATAAACCAGTTGACTTTCTTCTGCACGATATCATTATTCACTTGACGGTTCCATTCATACACACTTAAAAGGTCTCCGAGTGTAGCTTGTGTAGATGGTAGGAACGAATGGTATCTGAGTCGTTTTAATGCAGAAGTGGTCGTGACTCGGTCTTTTGATTCTCTTCGACCATGTCCGACGCGGTGTCGAAGGGTCCGGCCCCAGTAGATCTCCTTGCTACGGCTCTGAACGAGACAGCGATCACTTTGTAAGGCTCACTTCCCTGCGTCAGAATCACCTGGTCAACCATCATGATATTCTCTTAGATCTCAACCTGAAAGCGCTCCCAGCGCCACAGGAACTGCGCCAACCGTCAAACCAGCCGATCCATCGTTCACGCACGAGCAGGTTGTTACCCCATGGGATGTTCAAGGCTCCGTTTCTGCGGACGGGAAGCAGCTTTCGATCGACTACGACAAGTTGATCGATCAATTTGGAACACGCCGTATCGACGCCGCATTGCTCGAACGGTTTGAGAGACTCACGGGACACAAACCACATCCGCTCTTACGCAGAGGGATGTTCTTCTCCCATCGGTCTGTTGATGTATAGCTTCAGCTGGGATTGTGACGTTGACGCTATCGCATAGGGAGTTTGACCGAATCTTGGATCGGTATGAACAAGGGAAGCCATTCTTCCTGTACACTGGTCGGGGACCGAGTAGCGATAGCGTGCATATCGGGCACATGATCCCGTTCGTTTTCACCAAGTACGTCTCCTTGGGCTGCCTTGTCATCAACTTCATGTCAGAACAGATGGCTGCAAGATGTCTTCGACGTTCCGCTGGTTATTCAACTGACAGGCGAGCCCCTCTCTCGACCACGGATCGGGACTTATTCGTTCCCCTGGTTCAGATGACGAAAAGTTTTTGTTCAAGCATGAGCTCAAGATCGAGGATGTACGAAGGTTTTCTCGAAGCAATGCAAAAGATATAATTGCCGTCGGTTTCGATCTCAAGAAAACGTTCATATTCAGCGACCTCCAGTTCGTCGGCGGCGTTTTCTACCACAACGTGGTCAAGATCTCCCGCCAGATATCCTATAACCAGTCCAAGTCCACGTTCGGCTTCACCGACTCGTAAGTCTGAATTGCTCGCGCCTTCGCGTTAAGATGTACCGCTTCGTCAGAGACAACATTGGCAAGATCCACTTTTGTTCCGTCCAGGCCGCACCCTCGTTCTCCAACTCCTTTCCCCAAATCTTTGGCGACGTGAGCAACATCCCCTCTCTCATTCCATGCGCTATAGACCAGGACCCCTACTTCCGATTGACGCGAGACGTCGCCCAAAAACTCAAGTACCCCAAACCGGCACTCATCCACTCGCGATTTTTCCCCGCGCTCCAAGGGCCCCAGACGAAGATGAGCGCCTCGGATCCCAACTCGAGCATATTCATGAGCGATACCCTCAATCAGATCAAGAACAAGATCAATAAGCACGGTTTCTCCGGCGGACGGGAGACGGAGGAGGAGCATAGAAAGTACGGAGGCGATACGGAAGTGGATGTTGCATACCAGTATCTGAGCTTCTTCTTGGACGACGACGAAGAGTTGAAGACGATCGGCGAGGTGAGTTTATGGATGAGCGAGCCCCGAACGTGGACTAACGCGATAGTCGCCGTGGTAGGATTACCGCGCGGGGCGACTGCTTACTGGACAGCTGAAGGCAAGGTGCATTCAGTTACTCCAGGGGTTTGTCAAAGACTTTCAAGAGGTGTGCCTTTCCTTGTCCTGACCGGATGTTCAGATGCTCATCAGGTTTGCAGAGAAAGGCCAAGGTCACGGAGGCCGACGTGGACGCCTTCATGGACGCCACGCGTAAGATTGACCCCTCCTTGGGCAAACCACCAACCCAGCCCTGATGCTGGTGCCTGGAGAATCTTTCTAGCGACCTGCCGGAGTAGAGCATAGAAGAACATAAATTTGTGACCCATGCCAAGTGCGTATTGTAACATACATATCTACATACGCGAAGAGATGAAGACATAAACATTTAATCTTCCATTTGCAAAGTTCGTCTGGCCCCTCATATACGTAGCTATCGGAATGCTGCGGTCAACGCAGCCTAGCCTCTGAGTGCATTTTAAATAATTCGTCACACCCTCCCTGACCGCGAACGGACATGCCACACTCGCTTAAACCACCCATGAGTGAGCTTCAAGCCAGGCAGGGTACTCAAGCCAGGCACCATCTCGATGTGATCCACCTTTTCCTTCTCCATCCGGACATCCACGTTGTTCTTGCCATTGACATGAGCGTCGACGTGGGTCATGTCACTGCTGTCCTCATCCTTGTTCCAGTAGAAGGGCAGGGTGGACACCTTGTCGTGCTCCCACGCGTCGATCGCCTCGACAGCAGCGGTGCCCCAATCATAAGTCTCGTGTGCCTCATGATCGGCTGGCCCGTCGACAAACACGACGAGTTTTTCGTTCTCGGGCCGGATGAAACCTTGCCGAATGCCGTTCCGGATGAGGTCTCGGAGCGAATTGTAATATGAAAACACGTTGATGAGGACGACGGCTGTTTGCGTTTCGACCAAAAGAGGTGAATTCCGCGGGACGGAAGTGAAGCGACATGAGCGCGATCAAAGCAAGGGTATGAAGGCACGCCTTACGTTTGTTATGGATATTAAGTTGGTTCCAGGTGATGACTTCGAGGATCTAAATGAATGACGTCCTGTCAGCGTTTGCGCGTGCGCAGTGGAGCGATGTACTGCACCTCTTCAAATGTGCCAAACCCACCAGGCAGGCCGATAAAGGCACCTGATCGCTTTGCCATCTCGACTTTACGTTCATGCATCGAATTAACGACGATCTGGTGGGTCACACGAAACACGTTAGCGAACGGCGCGCTCGTCAAGGCAGGCACGGGAGGGCGTGGTGTGCACGTGTAGGGCAAGCGAGAGCGCAAAATGCACTCACTGTTTCGACCTAAGTGCGGTAGCAGAGCGGTGGGCTAGTCAGCATGCTGTAGACGTTCATAATATCAACCCTGGCTAGGGACGTACCCTGCCTCTCCGCTTCTCATCCAGCATGCCAGCAATCAAGCTGGATTTTGGGCGGCCGTTACCTTTATCCTTTTCGCCGCCAGCAGCGTGGATCGCGTAAGGGATTATTCCCGTGACCTTGCCGCCTTCTAAGTTGGCGACGGCACCGGACACGACGCCCATGATGCCACTGTTGCCGCCTCCATATATGAGGGGCCGGTTTGCGGCTACGAGGGCGTGCGCTACGGCTGCGAGGGACACATTGTTCAGTCACGCGACATGAAGGGAGTTGATGGTACCGTGATGAGGGAACGGCTATCAAGCGAGTGATGAACGACTTACATAGCGCAGCCTGTTGGAAGGCCTTTTGATGACCAATGGAGGCAGCACAATATACGGCCACGGCGCGAGAATCGGAAGGAGCAACCATGGCTAGTTCGAGTTTTTCGTTGAGGACTGGAGAGTTTCTGGCGGGAGGAACAGCGGTGGTGGGAGGAGAAACCGAGGCCGATGGGGAGGAAGTTGAGGCGGATTGAATGAGGTTGAAAGGAAGGGATAACTGGGACATTCTGATGCGAGCTGGGCTGGTATTTAAGCGTACAGGCGACGCAAGGCTGAGGGCTGCGAGGAGATTGCCGTGATGGTAGGGCGAACTTGAAGTTGCAACGAGGCACTCACTGCCCGAAGACCCTGTTTTTCGGTCTGTCCCGTCCCCTCCCGTGTTGTCACTGTCGTGTCGCCTTCCTTTTGGATCAGTAGCATCAGTTGGTCGACACTGCGCCCACTGGTACGTCGTGTGATCAGTACGGATTCCAAGGCGTTGCGACGTACCGGTCGAAGCTCCATCCTCGACTGCCACCGTAGATCCCCTGCGGCGATACGTGTTTCGTCCAAATCGACCGAATACAGTGTCCGGTCTCGAGAATCTCGTGCCAGGAGGGAGCCTCGTCGGTCACCCACAAAAATCGAGTACGCTCAGTCTTTTGAATCTGGAAATAAATGCGTATCGATCGTCAGGTTAGCGTTGGCTTACAAGCAGGGAAGGTAATAAGCTACTATGGTACGCAAAACCTCGTTTCAGATCTAGCCAACCGCCGTTTCCGCTCAGTCACATACCGAGGCTCACCCCGCACTTCTCCACTCTCCTGATCTCCAAGTCATTGAATCCGCCGGGATCCACCGCACTGGATCCACGACCCAGTCAATCAAAGGCCGTCGCCAAGAGCGCTACAGTCTGATGGGCCGCTCACCACCCCTCTTCCCCTGTCTTTCTCCCTCTGAAATTGCATTCCACGAGTAGAGGAACGACACCTGCGCCAATAGGATCCTCATAGTAATCCATCAATACCCACCCTCTTATCCGTGGACCGGGCGCCGACGTAACCAACTTGGCGTCAGCTGCATCCATTAGAGTACATCCATGACATCCCTGATCGGAAGACTCACGTCGGCGATTTGTTTCGTCCCCTAGTTGGGACAATAGCCATTTCCCGACACGGGCGTTCACCCCTTCGAACCCAAGGCCCCACTTCGGCCACCCAAGCCCGCGGGCGATTACGGGAGGTAAGGAAAAGGGTACAGATGAAGCCGACGTGAAGGAGATGGAAAGGGTTGGAATCGGAGAGTCGGCGGGTGGAACGAGAATTTCCGTAGACAGTGTGACCTTTTCCGAAATAGAGAAGAATGACGGGATGGCGTACCTACAGTTCCGTCGTGGGTAACAGTCTGGAGAGGTCGTCGATGTCTGAACTTACCAGTCCTCAGTCCGGACCAGAGTCCCGTCACACTCCCATTGAAACCCTTCTTTTGCGCTGTCTGGCCAAATTGGTGGATGAATTCCGTTGGCACCCTTTTCCCAGCCATCCCCACCAAACCGACTGAACATGACGGCTTTCCCTCGGACCTCTCCTAGTTTGGGTATTCGGTTTTCAAGAAACCACATCTGCAGTCCGCCAGGTGACGCCACGATCTCTTCGTGCACTAACTGGGGAAATAGTTTCGTGTCCGAGTCTTCCTGTTTGATTGAGACTACAACCGTTTCACTCTTCGTACCAGGCGAAGTAAGAAAGTTGTGCAGAGTAACAAGAATATCCGTGAATGGAGTATGCTGGGGCAATATTCCATGGTATGTCATGAGTCGACCGTCTATGATGGAGAGCCGAACATCGATCATGCGAATTCCTGCGTGTAACTGGGTATCCAGGGGTCTATATTGGCATTGCGTAATAGGCCACCCATAGAACGCCATCGTTTCATGTGTGCCTATATCTGATCAGCAAACTGAACTCGGGAAGAACAGTGAGCCTGAGGACTGACCCGGAAGCATCAAAGACGAAAGGGGTACCGAATTTGGTATGGTAGCGAGGAAGCACGAAGTATCTCTGTTGGGGAACACAGCCAATGCATGATGACTGCGGGATATCTGTTCGGGCATGGAAGTTAGCAAAACCCCCGGTACCAGTCACAATGCATGACGCTACAGACCCGATAGCGGTATATCACCCAGGGGGAGTTGACTTGCACCGTGAGGTCAGTGACCCGCTGCCAGGTTCTCCCGGGTGCCAGCGCCCGTTTGATTGGGACCGGACTTGAGCTCTCCGTGCTTGCATCCTGCGAGCTTCTCGAGAGCCAAAGAGATGTGCATTTCGGAGAGAACGCGGCGCTGGAAGAGAAAGCGGCGACCGAAAAGATGTTCTGATTCTTCGGATTCTTCCCAAACCGGACGAGAAGGCCGTCTTGTGTCTGGTTCGAGATCGTGAAGCGCATGACGAGCGGTAGTGGGGGAGAAGCAACAGGCTGGTTCGCTACCCGCCAACCAGCGCCCGAAAGGCAGTTCCGCCACCAGCACAAAAGCGTAGCCCTCGGGTGTCAGTCTGGAGGGGGCGTGACAGGGTCACATTCGCGTGACGGTACGATCGCTCTGTCGCGCTTGCTGTGCTGTAGTACGCCCCTTAGCCATGTCACAGCCGTTTCCTTCACAGAGTCTGCCTCGAGAAAAAAACTCGGTACAGGCTTGCACGGCGCAGTGATCAACGTCCCTGACCACATGCCTGACCCTTCATACAGGTACTCACCGCTTCTGTTCGCGATGTGCGATTCTTTGCGGCACTCTTGAAGGGCATCAACTTTTCAAACGTGAGTTACTTCTCTGATTAATGTGCAAAGTGATTATCAGCATGAAATCCGGATTCAAATCCTTCTCGTCGATTGAATCAGCGTGCATCCGTCACCCTTACCGCCGACACCGCACTGGGTATGGTTGTTACTGTGGAAGAAGCACATTGTTTACTCGGTACGTGCTCTGGACAGCCAGCCTCCGTGCTGCTGTACTGCCGCATTCATCGTCCTCGTTCTTTTAATTATCAAAATAACGTCCCGTCATTGGATTTCCACAGCAACCTCCTACATCTATCGAGATCACTTTGACGAATGGAGTTATTCGCCCGACCACTCTCGCTCCGCAAGCTCGCCGTCCACACAGCAGACAGCAGATCGTGAATCAGGCTCGACGACTTTTGAGGTACCGCTCACCACACTCATCGAGTGTCTCGGCATTTTTGGGACGACAAACATGTCCTCCCATGCGAGCGGCCCCAAGCCAAAGAAATGGCGAAAGGAAGACAACGTATCAGACGAAGAGCGCACTGATCCCAAAGGAAAAGGACGCGCTGTCCCGTCTGACAACCAACAGCAAGCTAATGCACCACGTGGACTCGAGCATTTTTTTGGAGGGAACGAAAAAACGACCAGCATGCGACTTTCATATGCGGGGCCTGGTTACCCGTTGACGTTGTTGCTGTGAGCATCTTGCCTCCCTTTTCGTTCCTCTCCACCCTTCCACCAACTGTGTTCACTCGTCACGGTCCCGTCCGTTCACGATCGAATCGCTGAGGTAATGACGAACCCACAAACTCTCCCCGTATCAATAGTGCCGAGGACTCGTCAGGGCCCACAACAACATGCGAAATCACGACATTTGACCCAGAGCCCAATATAGATCTTCCATTTGACGCCGATCAAACGTGAGCGGTCAATATCTTGCTCGTACGTGCTGCTTGACTGACGGCACACATGTGTCTTTTTTCCACCCGTCCGCTTCTGCTTCTTTGCTCCAATTTGTAAAACGGGGCAGTGTATTGAAGGTTATATTCAAGGTCAGCATCATACTTCCGAATCGGAGGCGCTGAAACTGATCTTTTATCGCCCATGTATACATGTGTACAGTCCTCATCGTGGCTACGAGACGCATTGTCCGAACTCGATCCTTCCTGTGAGAAAATCACCTTTATCAGCAATCCAGCCGACGCTGCGAGAAGTGCAGCCCAGCGAAAGGGAAGCACCGGAGCCACAGCAAGCACCTTGGAGCCTCTCTTCCGTATCAAAGGGTTCGGGGATTTCGGGAGCACTGAGGCATGTCTGTTTCACTTTCATCGTATTTGATCATCAACTGGTGGCATTTTTACTTTCCCTGGGCAATTGAAAGGAACATAGTATTGATTTCGACATTGGGTTGTGTAGATGGATTATCCGAACGACAGGGAGGTATTGGAAACCTTTGAATGCTCGCAGCCCGTATCGCTCAGGTAGGATGTCTCACTTATTCACGGTACATCGATCTCTCACCCCGACGGTGGCGTGTCGATTCACACAGCTATCGCTTCGCGCACATCGCGCACACCATCCGTGCACTTCAAAGCTCAACAAAGACATCCTTGCGGATCGAAGCGGAAGGATTGCTTAGTTTGCAGTTTCTAGTCCCTGTCCCAAAAGCCAAAGGAGGAGGGACATCAGATTCATTCATAGAGTTTAGGGTATGTTTCAGATGCTTCTGTTCGCGTTTTCTCACATGCCTATCCAGTGCATGGCGTTGGACGACGAAATTGCCTGACCAGCCCTGATTTTGACAGACAGTAGACCGTGAAAGAAACTCTAAGGTATGTATGACAGTAGCAAAATGGTTCATAACAGGCCATCGAAATATCCTCTAGTGCTATCTTTGGAAATTGGTGGGACAGGTGTAGTAGGTGGGGGCACTTCGCGGGCAGGCCCGAGGTACTCAGCGATGATCGAGTCAAAGGAGGTTTGTGTTGAGGGAACTATGGGGGAGAGGATGAGTGCGTGTTTTGGATGCTGGGGGGAAGTGACCTGCCATGGGGTGCTGGTTTTAACTTAGCTGCAAGCCCCGAAACAATAAGCTGACGGATGGCATCGCCGTCTAAAGGCTGAAAGCGCATTGTCTCTGAGTAGAGTTTCAAGGCAATCAAACGGGACGTACCTTGGGAGGTGCCTCCGTCTTTCCAGGTGCGACTGTCTCCTTCCGTAGGGGCTTGTAGGTACCAAGGGGATTCGAAGCCCTCCCAAGGTGTGCAAGGACATCTCCCTTGGTTAACATGCCTCGAACACCAGTTCCCTTGATGGCCTCTGCATTGGTGACACCACCTTCGATGAGCAAACGGATGACCGACGGCATCAGATGCTTGGAGTGTGTTGGATGGTGGAAGTTGCTTGTCCCTGATTCTTGGCTAGGTCCCGGTGCTTGGGGCGCAGGTGACGAAGGAGTAGCAGCAACGCTGTCGGGTTTCGGGGCAAGCGCTGGCTTATGCTCTTCCTTTGGCGCCTCTAGGTTGGATATATCGTCGCCCTCCTCTGCGAGGAGCGCAATTACTCTTCCAACAGAGACG
>JBBPJX010000182.1:0-23143 GCA_038088955.1 Neotropicomus parvogracilis
TTCCGATCTCGTCGAGCATCTCCACTCCTTCCACGCACAGCTCCTCGTCTACTCGCCCCCACCACCCCCGCCCTCCGTGTCACCCTCACCCTCACCCTCCCTCTTCTCCCGCCTCTTCTCCCGCCAGCCACCAGAGCCAGATTTCGCGCCACCGAACGCACCCAAGGGCCTCTACCTATACGGTGATGTTGGTACCGGCAAAACCATGCTCATGGACCTCTTCTTTGACACCCTTCCCTCCTCCATCACGCGCAAACGTCGTGTGCACTTTCACGCCTTCATGATTGATGTTCACAAACGTGTGCACGCCGCCAAACTCGCCATGGGTCTCATCGGCGGGGGAGGCGGCGCAAGCGTCGGCGGCGGGGACGGTGGTGACCCAATCGCACCTGTCGCTCAAGATCTCGCCAGAGAGGCATATGTCCTCTGTTTTGACGAATTTCAGGTCACCGACATTGTGGATGCCATGATACTCCGGAGACTCCTCGAGGCACTCTCGAGGCACGGTGTCGTCTCCGTTATTACCAGCAAGTTAGTCTCTGGCTTCCTTCCATGCCCCCCTCCTCATTTGTATCCCTAGCCGGCATCCTGACCAGCTGTACAAGAATGGCATTCAACGCTCCAGCTTCATACCTGCCATAGACCTTCTCAAGACACATTTCCAAGTCATTGATCTCGACTCTGGAACAGGTTCATCCTTCCGTCCACCTTCCACCTGCAAGCTCTTACACCTGTTCTACAGACTATAGACGTATACCCCGGGCGCTCTCCCACGTATATTACCATCCCCTCACGCCAGAGAACGAAGCGGAAATCAACAAGATTTTCGACTCGCTTACCTCTCCCGCTTCCCCTTCCTCAGGCAAGATTGACCCCGTCATTGTCAACCGGCCTCTATCTACCTTTGGTCGCACCCTTCACATCCCTCTTTCCACCTCCCGCGTCGCCAGATTCACTTTTACAGAACTCTGCGACAGACCGCTGAGCGCAGCTGATTACTTGGAAATCACCAATACATTTGGGACCGTGTTTGTTACAGACGTAAAGAAGATGGGCGTTTCTAGAAAGGACGTTGTACGTGCTTCATGGCGTATCTTGCTGGAGAACGCCTTTGACTGTTATTAGGCACGGCGGTTCATCACTTTTATCGACGCTTGCTACGAGTCAAAGGTGCGTCACCCTTTTCACTGCGAGCACTACTGTACGATCACACTCGCCTTCTCTCACAGACGAAGCTCTTCATCTCGTCCGAGGTCCCCATCTACCAAGTCTTTTCAGACGACTCTGCCAACGGTGAGATATCCGACCACATGCGAAGCATCATGGACGATCTCGTGAGTCTCGTCTGTCTTCTCTTCTGTCCAGCTAATGGTAGTTAAATTCATATGTTTGCATGTTACAGGGCCTCCCTCCCGAAATCGTCGGTGCGAGCTCCATGTTTACAGGTGAAGAGGAAGTCTTTGCGTTTGCTCGTGCGTGTTCGCGGCTCGTTCAGATGGGGAGTCGGGAATGGGCTGAGAGTGCTGGACGTTAGGTCGACAGCGGGTCGCAAGTCCGAGTAGCGGCTGTCCGACCTGCCATGTACATAATTCATACCAGCGAATTCGATCAGACAATGCGTCCAATATTTTCTCGAGACTTTGGAAGCTAGTATACATCAAAGATGGATTGATTTGAGTATCGTACCAACACGTAGTCGGAAGCATAGACAAACGACTTTGGCAACCATCTTAAGCGATGGGCACGCCGAAGCGGAGGGAAGAGTGTGGCATGAAAGGGAAAAAGAAATGTATACGGATCTCAGAGACGAGGAAGTTAAGGTAGTATAGTAGAGATATCAGGACGGGTCGTCACATGAAAATAGATCGAAATGTTGGCACGAACACAAACGGATGGAAACGCGAAGAAAGAGGACGTGAGATGAGTGCGATTACGACTGCGGAAGCCAGAGGTAAGGAAAAGTAAATAATACGAAATGGTGGATGCGGTTCGAAGAAGTGGAAGAATGATTTGAGATTGAGGATTGGGAATGTCAATCATGTCATGGTGGTGGTGGTAGTAAGTACAGATATATATAGAATGCGCAGATGGTTTGCTGTAGATGCTTTCATGCGTGTTGAAAAATATTGAGCGACTTTAATAATTCAACCTGTTAACCGGCCCTGGCGGCCTCTACAGTGGAAGATGAAGGTGACAAAGCCCGATGCGGGAAATGCTGGGTGTGACCATGAGCCGAAGGATTGTCTGAGCTCGGATGATCGGGTATCATAGAATGTGAGGTTGGGAGAGCGCTCGGTTGATCAGGAGGAGACGAGAGTGGAAGCCCGAAGGGAGAGAAACCTCCTGAAGTGCCGCTGTGAGAGATGCCGAATGAATGGGAACTGCGGGGAAAAGTAGTTCCATTTGTTGGAGAAGAAGATACCATATGAAAGCTTCCCGAAGGCGGCGGGGAGACAAACCTCGGTGGAGGTGGTGACCGTGCGTACCCTCCAAAGACAGAAGGTGGTGGTGATGTTGCGGTTGAATTGTCGCGTCTGATGTTCATGACAGTAGTATCACCGTCAAAACCCTGGCGAAACTGGAGCGCGTCCGCTTGGAAAGGTGAGCTAACACTGGAGTGGACAATGCCCTGTTGTTGTAGTGACGTCCCGGAGCCTGCAGTGGTTGGGGTGCGTACGCCCAAGGGGTTCTTGCTGTACGACAAGCGAATTCCCCCGTTCTTGACCAAGCCACCAAGAGAACTTCCATAAAGCTCATTCAAAGCCTTTGTGGCGTAGTGGACATCCTCAAACTGTCGAGTCATAAGTATCAAACACAAAAGACAATGCAAGCAGCCTACCTCAACAAAACACATCGGTCCGTTACTCTTCTGCCTGAAACAGAGTTTCCGATACCCCGGCCGTCGAGAAAAGAGGTCCCTAAGACTATCTTCGAGATAATTTGCAGGATAGCCTGCACCAACAGGACCTGTGGGAAGGTTCCCGACGTATAAGGTATTGATTGGAGGGTTCTGGTCAACAAGAGCATTCCTAGGGCCAACGCCCCCTACGGTGTTCGGTGCCCCGCTACTTGAAGAACTGGTAGCATGGCCACCCACGGAAGAACTGGTTGCCGATCCCGCGTGCGAAGCAGGTGATGGTAGCTGAGGTGAGGTATTCCCAGTACTGGCTCGTCCGCTGGTGCTAACAGTGAGTGGTAAAGGTCCGCTGTCGTCAAGGCCACCTGTGCTTGAGGTAGCGCTCGAAGGTGGTGCAGGTAGACGACTAACCACCGGTTCATCAACAGCAGAAGCAAGGGCTGGGTTCAAACGAAAGATTCCTGATCGATGAGGGGGAAGCATACAATCTTCATCGTTCAAAGTCGGCAAGAACGGTATGGTGGATTTCGGAGGTGAAGTATCACATGATGAAGGAGGTCGAGGAACGACCGAAGCTTTGCGTGTCCCATAAAATGACGTGAGAGCAGGGTATGCCGGGTCACGTTCACGGGGGGAGGGTTGATCCCAGGGCCCAACCGCTTCACGTGGTCCACTATCGTCCCTACCAGAAGTCTGAGCGATGATCCCACCGAAGCCATTCCCGAGTATGGAATTCGGCCCCGAACCATCACCAGAAGGAGCCACGGAGGGGGAAATGACTTTAGTTTGCACGTTCCTAGAAGAAAGAGAGGTGGTCGGATGAAAGGCGTCATACACAGCGGAATTCCCTGACAACATTCGTACTGCTTCGGCTTGAACAGTTTTGAAATCCTTGCGTCGCAGTCTCTCCCGTTCTTCTTCCTCTGCAATAGCGCGTTCTCGAGCACCACGACCAACGCCAATGCCGAGGTTAAGACCCACAAGTGCTTCCCGCCTTCTTTCTCTATCGCGCTCACGGTCCCTTTCTCGTTCTTCCTCGCTCCTGTCTCCGAGCCTTCCTTCCCGCCATCCGCCGCTGTGGTTGTTATAGCCCACTGCGCTCAGCGCATTGAGCTCCCTCTCGCGCACAGCTAAGGGATCATTTCCGCTAAGCGAGGCGATAGCGTTCATGTTGACATTGGAGTTAAGATTGATACCAGCGGCAAGACCAGCGAGTGTGTCAGGTGTGACGCCGAGACCTCCCAATGCACTAAGGGCCCCGACACCCCCATTCAGCCCAGCAAGGGCATTCAGGTTAGCACCAAGGGACACACTGCCACCGCTTGAGCTGTTGCCACCAATGCCAACACCGCGCTTCGTGTGGAGATTTTTCTTCGCCATCTCCGCTTTTAAGACTGCACCTTTCTCAATGTCGACTCGACGACCCTGGAGCATATCTCTTGCTTCCAGGGCTTCCTGCCGAGTGCGGAACTTGGCGAAACCAATTATCTGCTTGCGAGGAGGCTGTCCGCCCGGGCCCTGAAAATGGACTGGTTCATCATTCATTGAAACTGGCAACGGTGGCCAGGAAGTAGTCGGGCCATCTCGCCCATTGTCGACTACCACTCCCCCTTGGTTAACGGTGACGATATTATACGGATCGTTTGGGCCTGAATTAAAGTATAAAGAATATGAGGAGCTGCCACGCAAGGGAAGCCCAGAAGGAGTGCCACCTGAAGACCCATAAGCGGTATACTCCTTGTTGGGGATCTTGAGGGTCGCGGCTTCAAAGCCGGAGGAGAACGTGAACATATTTTGAAACTCCCGTTCCTAACAGCGAACATGAGTTAATATACAAATTAATAGAACTGAACCTAGATGAACAGACCTGCATGTCATCTGGGAAGCCAACTACAAAAATCGTAGATATTTCTTCTTGTTGACTATTCCCACTCTGGAGTTCAACAGCCACACTTAACTGCCCAGAGGTACCTAGACCTCGAGCAGTGCCTACAGCACCAACAGGAACCGCGCCACTGCTCTGAAGATGAGGACCATATGGCGTCTGGCTTTGAAGGTGGATGCCATTCAAATACTGTACCTGGCCAATGGAGTTGCCATGCGACAGTGAATGGAAGGTGTCATGCATTTGTGTCTTTGCGGTGTGCGACTGCAAAAATGGGTCTAGGGTAAATTGCTGGGACACCTTTCCAGCCAAAGGAGGACTGCCCCCAAAGTCGAGTCCCCGTGGCTCAAACCCGGAAGACACAGAAGACCCTTGTTGAGATTGTTGGGAGAGCTGGTGCTGGATGCTCAGTGGGTGAGTGGCAAAGTTCTCAGAAGCACCCGCAAATGATTGAGAGGTCGATGACGATGTGTTAACATGTCGCATACGAAAGGAGCTAGGTGGATTGGCGGAACTGGAATGGGGGGTGTGGACGCCGTTGATGCCATTATAGGCGCCGAACGACGATCTGAAAGGACCCGATCCAAAATCACCAGGTGACTTTGTTCCTTGAGGCGATACCTTCAAGGAGAGATTGTCTGGCTCAGAGAGATAGTCGGGAAGGTGGAAATTGTTATTGTTGTACACCGGATGACCCCCGCCCTGGGTGAACACCGACTCCGACATTGGATGCTGATGATTACTGTCAATGTTCTGCGGCATTTGCGAAGAGCGATGCAAGATGTCGTTGGGCGTATGATTACTGTTATAATCGATATTAGACGGAGATTCGGAGCGGCCAGGCGGAAGATGGAATTGAGTTTCAGGGGAAGCAGCACCCGAATCTGTGTTGGAAGCGGACTGCGACATGACAAGCGTCTGTTGAAGGGTAGGGCGAAGAGGTTCTGCGTCACCTTGAGCGTCAAGTGAGTCCAGCAGAGAGCGATTGATGAGGTCTTCTTCAAGAGGCTGTAACGGAGTCGACGAGATTGGAGCGAGCGGCGCCAGGGTGGATGAGTTGAGAGTGGAAGGATTACAAGTGATTGAAGTTATGTGATAGGCTAATAGTTGAACATCAACAGTCGGAAAGACCAACGGGGATGGAGGGGGTGCAGTGGGAGGTAGCGCAAGTATGAGGACTGCTGATATGGATACAATGGAGACAAGGAGGGAATGAAGACGATGTGCAAGTTAAAGATGAGGTTTGCTGGGATGGAAGTGTTACACGACGGCGGCGACGACGAGAAAGGCGGAGGGTAAGACAGACGACGTGCGCGACGCGTGGGATTGGATAAATAAGAGCTTGGTTGATAGCAGGGTGGACGACGCCGGAGGGCGAGATACACGACGAGGGAAGGTGAGCTAGACGTGCGACACGACGACGACGGGTGTTTGTTCGCTGTGGCTGTCGACGGCGATCGAGTTGTCAAAGTGTGAAGGAGCAGAGGAAGCGCGCGGGGCCGACACAGAATCGACCTAAAAAAAATCAACAAACGCCAATATTTGTGTCACATCGGTCACGCAGTTTCACACGCACGGACCCTGAATCGATTCAATTCCCACGCTCGACCTGAATGCACGTCCGTGTCTAATGTCACGACCCAGAGATAACCTTTTCAGGGACGCATCGTCATGTGGGCTGCCTGGTGGGTCCATGAAGGCTTGCGAGGATGCACATATGCCTCCGGACGAGACGACCGTGCCCAGGCTGTGGAGTTTATCGAGCAGGGCGCCGATCCCCGTAAGCAGCGTCATATTTGATTGTCAGGCCTTGCAAGGATTCTAGTGGACGCTCCAGTTTCGTCATCTATAGGACCATGAACTGTAATTGGACGGATCCATCAGCATCGCCTTTGTAGTATCCACTTCACCCATGGGAAGCGAGACAAGTGCTCCACCAAGCCCCGCAGCGTACGATGTCGGGATGATCTACACTACAGCCATCACAAGTTCTTATCCACACTTGGGCCAGCGACAATGAGCCGTCATGCGACCGTCCGAGTCAGTGACCACATGTGCCCGCGCCTCACCCTGGCTTGCTTCCGTGTGAACGCATTGTTACATGAATTGACCGGTGCTGGAGTGCCAGAAATTGAGGGCGAATCGATAAATAAATTGGGTGCATGGGATCCAAAACACGCTCAGAGAGTACACGCGCTGGCTTCGCTCAAGAGCACATGAAACGGTAGTGTCCTGAACAAAGATGAAGGATTGGATGAGAGTTTCAGGACCCGTCCGATTCCACGCCAGACGCTCACCTATGTACAAGGCGTCGACGAAGTAGTCCGAATCACGCTACCCGCAACCGTTCTAACGTCCCAAGCAAAAATAAACAGACGACCAAGCCAATGGCCCAAAGGGCCGCACTGGTAAACCTCCACTTGGCTCTCGCCGTCGCTGCCTCAATGGAATAGGGCGACTGCGGATCATAGTATGGCAACAGTCCGAGGGTTGGTTGGGACTGCATCAGTGGGGTTGGCCCGAAATTTGGTGGGGGTGCAAACTGGGGCCCAGTGCTCTGACTGGACAAGGGTTGTTCCCCGTAAGGATAATGTCCCGGCATCGTGCCCACCGAGTGTTGGGATGACGGTGGAGTATGCTGGTCAGGTATATGCACAGAATATTCAGGAGGGGGAGTATCGGGATTTGCGCTGTGCTGTGATTCCGAGGAGCGAATATGCGACGACATTGCCAGGAGTAGGTTTTCAAGCGAAGCCGGTCCGACCCTACCCACGGCGCAGATGTGTTCGGCGCTCATTAAGAGGGCGCCTTAAAAGGACATGCGGTTATTAACAAAGCTTTGTAAAGTATGGAGCGATGATCAAGGCTAATTAGCACGTTCGAAGGAAATGTTGCAAACAGAAAGGTAACAGTGTTCGTGACAAAAATATGTACCAAAGGATAGAGTGCGATGCATACGTTCCTCATGACTCGCTCACCTCCAGGCTCCAGGGTTGTCAAATGATAACAGCGTACACGTACAGTTGTCCGTGTCAGCATCCAAGAAGGCGCCAAGAAAATCCTCTCCATGAGTAGACTTCCCGCGATGGTTGGAGACCAAACGAGAAAACACTTCCGGGCCGGGTGGTAACCCATGATTCTCTAATGGTCCTGGGAAAGACGGGTTGGGAAGAATCGACCCTTGTGGCACTGATGGAAGCATGGAATGTGCAATACTAGGAATCATAGTCATGTTTGATGAATGGTTCACAGATGGATCAATTGCAGGGTTTTGTCGAGGAAAAGACATCGGAGGGTAGTGGGAGAATGATGATGTTGGGACAGGTCTGATTCCGTCATCAGCCTGAAACGGCAATGGAAGAGCACTACTGCCGAGGCGGGACGAGGTGTTACACTGGAAGGGGCACGTGGACGACTGGTTACAAATGTCGGTAAACCGCCACTCAGAGACCGAATACGGATACGGGGGCAGTCCGCGCGGGATCTGGCTCGGGTGGGAATGACCTGCTCGGAGTTGGGTACCGATCGAGGTGCGATAGTCATCCTCGGGCAATCCGTAACCGCCCTGAATCGGAGCTCCATGACGGAGAGCAAAAGGGTGCGTTTGAGGTTCCGATGCACAAAACTGTGCTTCGGACTGCCACCTCGAAAGTGACGTCGTGCCAAAGCGCGTCGGTGACCGTGGTGGCAGATGTCCGGAGCGCGACATGTCGGGAGTGTCATGAAGATAATTTGGCGAACGGTGGTCGAAGCGAGAAATTGGTATCTCGGGCCGAAACGTCAATTCAGCCGCATCCACTTGGATGGCTGACGGGGATGAAAAGAAGTGATCGCGAAGCTGACTTGGCCCGGGGTTTGCATCCTCCCCTTCGTCTTCCTCTGTGAGCGTCACTTCGAATTGAGTGGGTGAAGTTAGCGCAGGGCCAACTTGAGACATTTGATCGACAGTGAATATGCGTGTGGAGAAGGGGCTCGGACCATGAGGAGTATGATAACCCGACCACCGTTGTCCCCATATCGGGAGCTTTTGGCTAAAGTTAGCAAACCGACGCAACCTTGTCCGGAATCACTCACACACTCCGGCGGGACGTCTCGTAGCTCATTGCCAATTACTCTCCCGTAGACCATGAGAGCAATAGAAGCACGAAGGACTGGGGAGATGTGCGGTGCACCCTCTGTCGGCAAGGTCGGTCATCTGCAGGAGGTTATAAAGGAGAGCCCGGCAGTAAACGTGTTAGCTGCGACCGGGCAGAGAAGAACAGCCTTGGCGCGCGTGGGCACGTCCAAGCTTGTTATTTCCATCCGTATGTCGACGTTCGGACTTGTCTTGACATTAATAAAACGTGGCGGTCGGTGTCACAGGCGAAATGGTCGTGGGCTTGCTGCCCGGTGATAGTAAACAGGTGAGTCTGCGTCATTGCAGTGTCAGGAACACCATTCGGATGGAATTATCCACGACGGCTCAGGACATTCCTGTGCAACCTGCGGGACGAGTGCGGGGCTACTCACTGCTGCAAGACGTGTTCAATGACGTTATCGCTTGAGGACTGGCAGTGGCTAGGAATATTATCCGACCCGTTGCTGGGCTAAAGCCGGGTTGCGGGAGGTTATATGAAGGTGGACCTCGTGTGGTGCAAATTTTACATGCGAGGATGCCTCGCGCTCTGTGGCAGTACCGGGTGTCGACCATCTTCAAACATACCTCGCCGAGCGATTCGACCGTTCAATTCACTGTATAGAACCGCCATGTACTCCGCATCGCTAACTTAGTGGGTCATCTGCAACGATGCAAAGGTGAGGTACTCGGAGCAATACGAGACTGTGCACTTCACTATTCCACGTCGGGGACACTGAACTCGTGGTTACACTTCCAGAGCGTTCGTAGTAGACTTGCGTGTCAAGGTTTGTAAACATCATTCACACCTCGATGCAGCACGGAATATTTGTTTGCGGGTCCGACAGCAACGGTGCAACTAATCTACAGTGATGTCAAGGATGTCGAGTAAATGTTTTGAAACAGTCCTATCCCACTAGTGTGCCCCCTCTTTTCAAAGTCCCAGACTGAGCAGAGGAGGTGCTAGAACTTTGGACGACACTTTGTGGCCCACTACGCATAACTGGACGAGAAGCAGATGCTGGTTTCCTCCCCCTGACAGTTGAATTGATCGTCGTCGCAGATCCTGTCCTGGTTCGACCGGCCCCTCGGGACACAGTCGTGGCAGCGCGATTACGAGTCGACGCACTCTTAGGCGACAAGGCACCTTTGCGCGCGTTACCCGACGCCTTTGCAGCGGGGCGTACGGTAGATCTACGTTGCAAAGGGTCCAACACTCTTTGCTTCTTGACCTTAGTGCTACCATCATCGCCACCTACTTCACTCGCATCCTCGTTTTCACTTATGCTCGACTGGGGAGGATCCTGAGGAATGGGAAGCAGGGCAGGTTTTCCACGCAAAGTAGAGTTTCGAGAGGGAGATGTCAGATGGGTAATCTGCGGTTTTCCTTGGGAAGCCCCACGAGTGCGTTTTCGGCCAGCCAGTGACGAAGACCCAGAGCTTAAGGAGTCCGATGACGTCTTGCTCCGCAGAGAGGATGCATTATCGGTGGTCGTGAGTGCGCTGATCAAGCTATCGACGGAAGAACATCTACTGGATGGCATGGCTTCAGGGAAACGATGAGGGGTCCTCAACGACGTGTCAAAGTCGTCCTCACTTAAACCTGCCTCGCTGCTACACATGCTATCGTCAAGAGGGACATCTTCATTTGGTTGTCGGACAGCGTCAGGACTCTCTTCACGACCATTGACCCCGGGAGGTATTTTTTTGCTGTTGCTTGAGCTGTGCACGGAGCCGGGGTACCCTTCGTGTACCATCTCAAGCATCTCACCAAAACCCTGTTCATCTTCAGGAATAGGGGGATATGCGGGGTCGGCGACGAGACGATGATCATTGCCTTGTCCCATGACTGAACTAGGAAGAGAAGTCGATGCAGGTAGGGGTGTAGGTGGGTATGCAGATGGAAATGCCGGGTATGTCCTCCACTCAGGTGAATGGTACTCAGGAGCAGTCCTAAGGAAGTCGAAAGAATTTGGCGCTTCTGATGCAGGGTAGGCAGAAGCGGCGGAATACCATATTGGGTGTCCATTATTATGCCTAGATAGCATCTGAGAGTACCGGGGAGGATCGTGGGATGGATGTTCGCTATACGCGGGGAGGTATATAGAAGAAGTGCGTGAAGTTCTCGGATCGGGAGGATTATTGGCGGATGAACGACCATTCAAAAATTGATCATCAGAAACACCATGGATGGATCCGCGATGTCTGGCTGGCACGCGAGAAGTCTGTGCAACAGAATCGTGATCGGCAAGCATGCTGGAGTGGTGGTTTGTGCGTGTTGAGTTTCCTGAGTCAGCTGAGCTCATGCAGCCACTAGAAGACGACTCAGGCTCTTCTTCGAGTTTTCCGGTGCACCGGAAAGGGGACCAAGGGGACGAATGGATGTAATCCAGTGGGACTTGCAACAGAGTGAAAAAGAAATCACCAATATCGCGAGAGAGTTCCAACACTGGATCCACAACCGTAGCGTAAGGTTTGACGAGGGGCCGAAGGACATGGAGGAATAGTGGTTCTGCGCCCTACAGTAATGTTAACTTGAACGGTGAGAGAATACCTCCCAATTTTCACCCACTTTAGCACGAGTCAGGACGAGAAAAAGTAGAAATACTGATTTGATTTCGCTGTAGAAGGGGAGGAAGATACCAACGACCCTGTCGAACGTTCGCTCATATGCGGCATAACAGCACTACAGAAATAGACGGATGAGCCTTCGACCTGAGCGATGCATCCATTCGGCATTACCCAGACGACCCAAACAGCCAAACAACCTTTGAGATCCCTCTTTCTCTGGGTCGTGGCGCGGACACTCGGTTGGCCACCTCGTCGCGCGGATGGAGGGGGTGGCTTTAACGTTTTGAACGTTTCGTATACATTCAAAAAAAGGACAAAGAACCGGAGGACTGGGACAACCAAGGGCATGTTGAAAAGGGATCAGCAACGAACCATGCGACTGGCTGGAGGAGGAGGAAGAGGAAGAGGAGGAAGAGGAGGGCGTGTATCAAGGAGAGCGAGGCAAGCGGTGTCTACCAAACGATGTTATGTAAGCGATCAGCCCGCGACGCTTTCCGGCGTCTTACTGCACGGCGACTGACTGGAGAAAAGAGACGGTTTTGAATACGCAGGACGTTACGAACGATGTCTGGCGTGTGGTAGAAAAGGTTCTGCAACGCCTTGCAAGACAGCATGCGACCAGGAAATACATGTTGTGCTGTACCGGAATTCACACGCTTCTTACGCTGCTACCATGCCCAAGATACGGACCACAAGGACGAAGAAACCTCCAGAAGGCTACGAAGACATCGAGAGTGTAGGCATACAATGAAGACGTGCGTTGCTAGACACTCACCCATCGCAGGTTCTCGATGACTATGCAAAGAAGATGCGGGACGCTGAAAACGAGTCGCACGAGGGCAAGCGCAAAGCCGAGTCTTTGTGGCCCATCATGCGTATTTCGCACACTCGCTCGCGGTACATCTATGAGCTTTACTACAAGCGCGAGGCCATATCTAGGGAGTTGTACGACTGGTTGCTGAAAGAGGGCTATGCGGACGCCAAGTGAGTACCCCTCGTGCATGCGACCCCGACGCTAAAGCCCTATCAGTTTGATTGCCAAGTGGAAGAAGACTGGGTACGAAAAGCTATGTTGTCTGAGGTGCATTCAGACAAAGGCAAGCCTCTCCCGCGTTGGACGATTCCTGGCTCACGAGTGTTCTAGGACATGAATTACCAAGGCTCTGCATGTATTTGCCGTGTACCCAAGGCCCAGATTCGTGCGAACACTATAGTGGAATGTGTCCACTGCGGTTCGTCCAAAGTTTTGCACTCCTTGCTTCGTGGCTAAGTAGATAAATTACAGGTTGTCGTGGTTGCAGCTCCGACTCGTGAGGAGTGCATCCTCGCTTGCGTTCTACCTCACCGCCGTGCTCGACGTACTAGTTTTGCAACCCTGAGATCGATAGCGGGTAGTTGTACCGTAGTTATACATAAAGGGAGCGCTTGTTCTGAGAAATTCCGAATACAACATCTCGTTCACCGCCTCCTCAAGCTTCGACCCTCAGCTGAAGTAGTAGTCGTCACGTTCGCCTCCCATCTTGTCCCAGATTTGGGTATCATTCTCTTTTGCTGTCGTTGCCCTGGTGGTACGCTCTTCGGTGAGTGGTCATAATATAAGTTCGAGAGTGGGATCGTTTGATGACCTTGCTGCCATCAAGCCACGATAGCAGCCGGTAAGTCACCCCTTCCCCCGCCAAGATAGCGTGATTTGAACGCGTGTTTCCAGTACTCGTTCTGTCACTTCAAAAACAGTCAAACCCGGGCAACCGGAATGTCAACTTCCACCAGCCTAAGGAGGCGTCCCCATTGTCATAAATGTGGGTCGCCCATGCAGGGCCACAGACGCAAGAACGGGACGTTCGTGTGCCCCGAAGAAACCTCCATCGTCACAGAGACGATTTCAAGCATCCACAAAAGCCACTCCACCCCTCTTCCATCACCTCCAGCCTCGCCAGGCGGGTCGCCTTGTGCCTCCCGGTCGCCATCCCAGGTTTTTTCGCCTGCGCATGAAAAACCCACTTTCAAGCCCCCTCCAGGAAAACGGTGGCACTGGAAGAATCCGAACTGGGTCTCTCCTCCTCACAAAATGCGCCTCTACTCTCCTAGCGACGGAGAACGGGGATCCCTTACGCTGACCGAACCTATCACGGAGCCTATTTCGAGTCAAAGGGTGACTCGCCTCTCCCCGAACGTCATACAAGAGGAGGAGGAAGAGGGAAATCTGTCCGTGTCATGGTCCAAGAATGGCGACGAAGAAGACGTTGGCGTCCAGAATGGGCCAGAGTTTGAGCACTCCCCCCATCATTCAAACTCGCCATCTCCTCGCCCGTGGTCGCCGTTTTCTCAATCCCCCGTCACAGACATCAGCCTCGATACTGCGTTACGTGCTAGCACACCTTTATTCAAGGTTTTCCGCACACCGTTTGAAGACCTCGACGGCGTTAAGCGGACCGCTCAACGAGAGGGAAAGCATGTCGCCATCATCGATGCCCCCCCTGCTCACTGCGCGATGACGAGGGTGCCTACCGATAAAGCTAGCGGCACTGTCTGGGTCGTCGTCAGCGATCGCGTCGAAGACTTGAAGTACGCGATTGACTCTCAGCAGGGGGGCATGCCCGGTACGTTCTTCCCGGAAGAATCACAAGCTAGAGGGATGGGTTTTTTTCAAGTGGCGCTTGCTGGGGCTTTGGGCGGCCTCATGGTTGCCGTTGGACTTGCGTGTCTTTAGCGGTCGAAAGTCACATTTTGGAGAATTGGAACGAAATCGATGCTGTTACCCCATACACCGTATGCACTACTATGCAGTTCCATCTATCTATGCCAATGATATGCCTTCATTTTTGCCGAGATATCAACCTCTCGCATACGAGACTCGAAAACGTAGCGCAGCGGATTCGATATAAATACAGATATATACACTTCCATAAGACCTTAGATTCTTTGCAGCCCCGTCCAGGAGTCTCTCATACAGCCCAATCGTCCAATGTCCCGTATCCAGGCCTGCTTCCCCACCCCCTTGTCATTCTCTCTTCCATCCTTTCCTCTCGACTCCCTGCACTACTCGGTGACCCCGAAGATAATCCTCCACGCAAGATGGTCTTTAACCAGCCGTTCGCTTCTTCTTTATTGTTGCCCTTGCCCTGCTTGCCCCTTTTCCTGTTCCTGCGATCCCTCAGTCTTGACGTGCCGGGTTGTGAGCCAGAGTACGATTCCGGAAGCTCTGCGAAACTAATACGCTTCGGGGTTGACACACCCGACGAGGGTGCACTCCCCATCACCCTTGCCATCCCGTTCCCAAATACTTCGGACAGGCTCATCGTGCTCGGAGATGGCGATGGTGTCGGGGTTACTGAGTGCACCTTCAATGATGAATGGGCAGGAGGCGACGGAGGGCGAGTTGACATCGAATGACGTCCTTTTGTATAAAGCCGCGATATCGAGGCCGTGGCAGTCGACGTGCCTTGAATTGGAGTCGGAGGGGGTGTGACAGGGAGGAAAGTAGGGGCACGTAGTGTCGGACCTTTATGGTGAAGGGAGTTGATGGATGTCGAAGAGGGATGGTCATCGAGAATTTTGCGCAGCGACTGAACGGTTCGATAACCAGTCGGGCGATCAGAAGCTTCTGACGAAGTTGGAGAGAGTTCTCCGTCAGAGGGCATCGTGGGGAGCAAGATCGGGGAAGTGGATGATCTCTGGAGGGTCTCCGAGCGAGATCTCGATGTCTCTAGTTGAGTTGTTGATCGAGTGCAGTCTGAAGACGAGTAGATAGTTCGCACAGGGGAAGGCGACAGCGAGAGTTTCATGCTTCGCGCTGTCCGGAATGAGCCAGCGGATCCACACCTGTCGCTAGAGAGTAACAGCTGGGCAGAGGGAGGCGTTAGGGACCCCGAGCGCTTGACAAGATTCGACAAGAGATGGTATGCTGGAGTGGTACTCTCTGGCTGGGGCTCGGACGAAACACGACGTGTGGATGGATCCTGAAGGCATGCAAATGACGAGTCCCGGGAATGAACCGCCGAGTGCGAGGACCCGGACGCCCGCAATCCCAACGTAAAAGGCAGCGTTATCGACTGTGGGTCTGAGGTGGACTCGACGTACTGTGTAAGCGCGGTTGGAGCTGGCGCGACCAGGATATCACGGGTAGGATGCGAATACCGGAGATGAGAACACGAAGGCCGATCCAACTCGAGAATTGAAGGTTTTCTTCGATAGCGTAGATCTGGAAGGGTGGTTGTGGGTAAACTCTGGCTCAGAGCGCCGCCGTCCGAACAAGAGACCGAGCCAGATCTTGCCTCGTCCCGAAACAAATTATCGACCCCCTGCGATATTTCCTCCAGATGATCCATCCACGTTTCATGTATGCCACTGCTCACTCTAATGCGAGTGGACAAGTTCCGAGCACGGGCCTCCAAGACGTGATCGGATTCATTTTCGGAGGAAAGGAGGGTGGATAGGGTGGACTGCGCTGACACGGTGGTGCGGAGCAAGACGTTGGACATTTCGAGGGCGTGTACGCTGCGTTCCAGGAGAGAGTCGAGGAAAGGATCGGAGGTAGCGGTGGGGACCCTCTTGCGCCTGCGGATGTGAGCGGGCGACTTGCGCGAGGGTGGATGTAGTTGTAGTGGATAGTGATGTACATGGACGAGGGGATCCTGTTGGTCGCCATCTGAATCGGCGTCTGCCTCGTCTGCCTCGTCTGCGGTTTCTGGATAATCGGGCGGTCTGTCGGACTCGAGTTCTGTATGGAGCAGCGAGCGAACGAAGCGAGGGGGCGACGAGTATTCGGGGAGGGTCTGAACGGTTTCTGAAGACAGCTTTGATACAGAAAAACGCTTGCGGTGGTGTCTGCGATGGGCAAAGTCGGTGGTCGTGTGGTGGTAGGCAGAAAGCATGTTGGAGGTGAGCGTTGGGAGCAGGACACTCATAGGTAGCTGTTCTGATGACTAAGCATGACTCGTTGCGGTCCACGTTGGGATATGCTACTCGTACACGAAAATCTAGCATCTACTTGGGGCAACGGGAGGGACGCTCAGATGGGCATGCCCTCGATGGAAATCGGCTCCGGCAACGAGAATTTGTCGAACGAACCGGCGATCTTTTCCAGGGCGTGCTTTCTTCTGCGATAAAGCATGACGCCGGGGAGGTAGAATTTCCAGGTCGTCCACAAAAACGAGCGACCGTGCTGGGCGAGGGTGTTGTCGTAGTCGGCTGAGTCCGAGTTAGCGAGGGCTTACGGCGGGGAAAACGTCGCGGAGCGTACCTCTCAGAGCGTCTCGCAGGTCCACCCACGTCCTTGTCACGTCGGTGATAATGACGTCAGCCCCCCAACGCACACACTTGACCGAGAGTTAGTCAAGTCAAGGCGGGGAGAGAAGAGGAGGACTGACTTCCATCATGTGCTCTGGATCGTTGACGGTCCACACCATGAGCTTTTTACCGGCAGCTCTGCACTCTTGACGAAAGCTGGGTGGGAGATGAGAAGGGGGGCGATTGAAGAAGAGGTGGCTCACTTGAACCCGTCGCTTCCGGCCAAGGTGGAGAATGCGATGGAGAACACTTGGACGTCGTCCCAAAAGTACTCGCGCGCGAGAGTTGTGCTGTCGCCGATGTGGGACCTGCGGCAGTAAGGGAGTCTAGCTTTTGCGTACGCGACGAAGCGGGGATGCCAGAGACCGAGGAGGATGCGGGGAGCGAGGACGGACTCCCAGTTTGGCTGCTGCGAGATGACCTGGTGCATGAGTCGGAAGAGACGGTCCGGATCGTTTTGGACCTTTACGTCGACGTTGAACTCGACGTGCTGATTCTCGGGCTGGAAAGAAGCGCTGAGTCAGTCTGGATGACGTCATGGGTGGCGTAGTGCACAGCATTTGCCTTGACGAGGAGTGCGACCGTCTCCGCAAACGTCGGGATTGGCTGTCGAGGTTCCTTTTTCGTGCGGAGATGCTGCATGCCGTCTTCGCCGTGCCAGTTCCGTTCCCGGATTAGGCCTGGGCCTGATTGATCACGTGTAACGCCGTCGAACGTGCGCGGGGCGTACCTTTGGATCCGGTGGTCCTGTCGAGGGCTGGATTGTGGCGCGTTACCGAAAAAGGAAAGGAAGATCATTTGGGTAGCGCTCACCCGGATCGTGAAACATGACCACGACGCCGTCCAACGAGACGTGCACGTCTGAGAGACAGGTTACGGGCAAGACCACCGAGCAGGGCGACTAATTACCGCTCTCGATGCCCTCGGCCCCATCTCGTATGGCGGCTTCGAAGCTGGCGAGCGTATTCTCGGGGTATGCTGCAGAGGCCTGGAGCACAAGGGTCGATTCGACGTCCGCAACTCGGGATGCCAGACCACGTACGCCACGATGACCCCAGCATTCTGAACCGTGATCTCGGTGAAAAGACCGAGGACCAAGGACGAATGAGCACGCACCAGGTAAGACAGAGAGCGTCATGGCGATAGAAGGAGCACAAGGACGGGGCAAAGAAACATGGACGGCTTAAATACGCGGCTGAGGAAGACGGGCGGACCTTTTGAAAATTTTATTTATTTTGTTTGAAAACGTCAGTGATTTACTGCAAGGGCGGGGTGATTACATGGCAGATGTTGGCACTGTCTCGAAATGGTAAGATCATGTATGTAAAATGTCTCGCTGATTTCCTTTTCGGATTGCACCGAGGAGATGTCCTGAAACGTGCGTGAGACGGAAATGAAGTCGATCTGAATTGGTATCCTACGCGGTATCAGCCGTCTTTGTCAGCACGGTCTTCTCACGTGAACGACCCCCTCGTCGTCCGTCTCGCCGTACTCGCTGACGACGCTTCCGTCTGGCCGCAAGCTCTGCACGGACCCCGTGGGCGTCGTCGCTGCAGTGCTGGCCACCGCCACGTCGTCCGTCCCGGCTGGTTCTGCACCCAATTCTTGTACATCCGAGTCGTCGTCACCTCCACCCATGACCGACATGTCGCGCATCGTCGCGAGCATCCCCTCCCGCGTGTCTGTCGCAAGCCGTCCGACATCCTCCAACGTCATTCCAACCGTGTGAATCGGCGGCAGAACTGCGCATTCGTTAGCATGCGCTTGGTCGCACAGACAATGTCCACCGACCTCGGACCCTGATAACCCCCGCACCAAACACGCCCTTGTGGTACAATCGCCAATAGTTTTCGCAGACGACGGGTATGATTGGCAGTCCAGCCTGGATGGCGAGATGAAACGCCCCTTTTTTGAAGGGCAACAAGCTTGGCCCTTCTTCCATGTGCCGCGTTCCTTCCGGGTACATCATCAACGAAATCCCCTCCCGCTTCATCTCGTCGCCCGCAGCTTCCAGAGATTGGCGTGATTTCGTAGTGTTGCCCCGGTCAATGAATATCGCGCCAGACATGTACATCCAAGGTCCGAGAGGCGTCCACTGCAGCTCCCGCTTCGCTGTGATCGACGCCTTTGCAGGGAACATCCTGCGTGAACATTCATGCATCAGACCGGCTGCTTCGACCGTCAAAAGATGGCGCTGACCTCGCGAGGTATAAAATATCAAGCATGCTCTGATGGTTCCCCACCATAACAGCCGGTCGGGTCTGCAGATGCTCCTCGCCTTCTACCTCCACCTCTATGTCAAGCATACGACTGACGAGGTTATAGAAGGTCCGTGCGACAACGTAGTTGACGTCGTGTCGCCGACCAGCCAAGGTCATGCCGACTGCCACGACGACACCCCATGTTGATACGACAGCGAGACTGCCCAAGAAGATGCTCGCTCTCCAGTAATAACGACCGACCGGCGACGTGTTCGCAATAGAACGGAATAAAAGAATCGGAAGAGAGATGTAGGCCAAGGGCTTCACGACCAATGCAAGGAAAGACATCTAGCGAGTGGTTCGTGGTAAAGAATTGGATCGAGTTCCTCAAGTCGGCCCTACCGTGAGCCCGTCCCAGCTCTGGCTCTTGGGGAGAGTGGTGGGAAAATAGCCATGTTTCGTCACGTAGCGACACGACCTCGTGGTATTACGCTACTACTAGTGCTAGACCTACTTACTAGCTACCCTTTGACTCGCGAGGATTTCCGACGAGGCTCTTCTTTGCTTTCTAAACCCGTCGCCTTTCTCTTCCGTGTTCGTTCCTCTGGCTGCTTCGTGGAACTACCACAGCTCGTGCCCGGTACCCGCTGACGCTCTTTCCTCGTCTTGTTCTCAAACGAAACGTCGTCCCAGCCACCTTTATCAGCCATCATCTGGATGACGTCCCAGCACTCTGCAGCCACCCTCTGGACGCTGAGGCGGCCGCGGGTGATTAGCGGCATGCCTTTGAGACGTGGGACTCAGCGACCCGCTGCCATAAAGTGGACGTCGATACCTTTGATCGCATTTATACCGTCCTCTCCCACGTAACCGACTGCTTCAGGGGGCGTGGCAGAGGGGAGATCGGCGAGGCGACGAAGCAATGACAGCGGGACAAAGTGCCGTGCCCGTGACACGAACTTTACGTCCACCATAAACCACCGAGGGTTGTCCTTGTCCGATTTCTAGCGAACGCTGAGCGACTCCTGCCGCAAGCTCTGCCGATCGCATAAACCCCTCACCTCATCAAAGTAAGGGTGTGCACTGGCCAGCAGTGTTATTTCTCGAAAGGAAACCGACGGAATCCACGTACCTGTCCCATGCCGTGTCTGCTTACTGGTTCATCAGTCGGCGGTGTTATAATTCTAAAATTCGCGAGAAGCATACAATCCGGATATGCCTCCTTGGAGACCTAAAGTCGGGTGTGAGCACAGGACCCTTGGGGAAACAGTTTGGCGCGTGCAGACCTCGGCAAAACCAGCGATGCCTGACTCTGCACATCAGACACCCCGGTCGTTGCAGGCAAGCGAATCGTTCACCGACCTGGGTTCTTGCAGTTGGAGTGGTAGAATAGGATCTGTGTGGTCTTGTGATACTTGGAGAGATCTCGGACGTTGGGTACGAGCTAACCTTGTCTCCGACGGTCATTTCTTTCATGAGATTCCTCGCCTCGTAGTTGCGAACGCCTTCCCATGGTGTGGATCCCGCCGACTCAAAGTCGTCGACGCTGAACTGTCAAGAGGTTTGCTCGGCGGACGTGCAGAGCGACGTCGAGGACCTGCCTTGACGTCTTTGCCTTTGACGATGCGTGAATCTGGCTCTGCCTTCATGAGCCAACATTTTTGTGCCATGTCGGGTGGTTTCAGGTCGGGCTGTGCTGTCTTTCTGATTGGAAACGGGGAACGACAGTGGACCGGTTGCAATTGCTGCGGGCTGCGCCTGCGCCGCCTTTTCTCAGCATCTCTTGTCACTCCATTCTATAAGTTTGCGACGTCCAGGCTTGCCCACCCGCCAACGAAATGTCCAACGCCAACGAGACGGACCGCAAGGACCGCATTCCCTCCCCAAGCTCGTCCCACGGGAACGTTGTCGACCATGACGCCCCTCACGGTGCGCATCCCCCCTTCTCTCAACACCACCGACCGCTGACCGTATGCAGTCACGGAGGAACACACTTCGAAGCGCCATGCTGCGGACGGCAAGATCCACACAATCAACGTGCAACCCATCAAACGCAGCGAAATGCAGGTATGTTTGTTACGACGTGTCCGGAGCTCGACTTCTGATATCTCGCCCCAAGCCATCGTACGCACAGGATCTGGGAACTGGCGAGGTACCCTTGCCTTGGTTGCGATCTCGCTTACTTCCGCGCTCACGACTCACGATACAGGTAGTCCATGGTGTATACGGCTCCTTCCTCCAAGGCCTTGGCACTCTCGTCGGGTTCTTTGGGGCTGTTCCGTGTTGCCCGTGTCCGAACCCCTTTCGTAATGTCCAACAGGGCAAGGAACATTTCATTCGGGCTTCCATTCTTTGATCATCTCATGAATCGCCGCAGGTTCGGTCGGTTTGGTCACTCGTTTTGGCCAATTCTACAAGTCCGTGGATCCGGGTCTTGTCCATGTCAACGTCTGCACGGAGTCTCTACGAATCGTGGACGTCAAGATACAGATCATTCCCATTGGCAGGCAGAGTGTCATCACGCGCGACAATGTCAACGTTGAAATGTGCGTCACATTCTGCCTGCTCTTTCGTATGTTCAGCGCTAATTGCTGGAGGCAGTGACTCTGTGATTTATTTCCAGATCACCAACCCATATCGTGCTGCGTTCGGCATCAGTGATCTCCGTCAAGCCCTCGTTGAGCGTGCCCAGACCACCCTGCGTCACGTCGTGGGTGCTCGCGCGGTGCAGAGCGTGGTGACCGAGCGCGAAGCTATCGCATTTGAGATCGCCGAGATCGTTGGTGATGTTGCGGACAAGTGGGGTGTCGTCATCAACGACATCCTTATCAAGGACATCATCCTCAGCCCCGAGGTCTCCGCCTCGCTCTCCTCTGCCGCTCAGCAAAAGCGCATCGGAGAGTCCAAGGTCATCGCTGCACGCGCAGAAGTCGATTCCGCTCGACTCATGCGTCAGGCTGCCGATATCCTCGCTTCTCCTGCCGCCATGCAGATCCGTCAGCTCGAGGCGTTGCAGCAGATGGCTCGCTCTGCGAATAGCAAGGTTGTCTTTGTGCCGATGCAGCTTCAAAGCGACGTCGTCGGCCAGTTGGCGGGTGCCAACCAGATCGCTTCTGGGTCCGGGGTTGTCCTTGGAGACGAAACGGGCGAAGGTCTCGGTGCAGCTAGTCGTGCAGCTATTTTGAACAGCGTTTCGAACGTGTAGGCCGTGCAATCGCACGGTCCTGATTTCCTGATCTCCCCATGCATCACCCAGCTTCCCCCTTTATATTCTTTGACTTGGCTTGTAAAACATTTCGACCTTGCCTCTTCTGAATAACTAACTTCATGTAGCCACAATTATAATATACCACTGAATTTGACTTTGGGTTCCTGACACGCGCCATAATTAGAGAGGGTTTGACTTGCCTCAAGTACTACCCTTGTAAGAAGGAATGGAGGATACAAACGGCCAAGAAACGTCAGGTTGCTTGATTTCGTGCGCTGTTATTAAGTCCAACGCCCGGAAATAAGCAGCGCTTTCAGGGGGAAAAGAACACAAAACAATAACAAACAAAATAAGCTGACGACGGAGACAAGACAAAACGTTGTACACGAGTGCGCATGTCGAAAGCGATATGGGGTAACAAGAGCAAAGCCCAATAGATAATCCGATGTGTGAATAATTAGGTTGTGGGTCCCACCAGGAAGCTAGGTAGAGTGGATTCGGAAGGCGAAGTTAGCACTCTCAAAGGGAACAGGAAAGTAACTATAAAACGAAGTCAAAGGTGGAACAGGGCGAGGAGAAACATTAGAGATTTGGGTGTTATAAAATCAAAGCGTTCAGCAAGAAGTGTTACGCTCAGTGGGTCTCCATGGACTCCTCGAGTCCAGGTCGAGACTTGCCAGCGTACCATTAAGATCGTGAATAGGATCTTGCTCCTCGTGAGTATCGTGACGATTGGGGCGCCCCTGAGAAGTCTGTGTCGAAGTTGGTCGAGGAGCGGGTTCTTGACGGGAATCGGAGCGGCTAGACTCGATCGACCGATTAGGGACGTCAAAGTACGATCCATATTGCTGACAGCCGTTAGAAGCCAAGAGTGGACCATTGGGACGGTCGGTAATCGTATTCCCGTCCAACACACCCGAGTCAAATCTAGGAGGGAAGGGATTCAAGGTCTGCGACAAGGAGTCTATCATTGCCAAGTCAACTGAGCCCCTTTTTCGATCATCCGGCAGGTAGGCAT
>JBBPJX010000183.1:0-23094 GCA_038088955.1 Neotropicomus parvogracilis
AGACAGAGACGGGGACAGAGACACGCGCGCACGCTCGACAAGGCGGAACGACCGAGGAACTTTGTCCGTCGCCCGCCCGTCGCCCCTTGTCCCTAATTCCATTTTCTTTTCAATAAAGGATCTGCGGTTGTCTGCGGCGGTGCCGCGCGCGCGCGCGTTGGGTGCCAGCCCAGGGCGGATGTCGATGAGATGCCCGCGCGCGCGCACGAGCGAGGTGGCGGATCACGTCGAGATCGTCGACCGAGTTGGCAATGGGTGATGTGTGATGTGCAAGGGGGCAAGGGGGGGCACTCGTCGAAGAGAATCGAATCGAATTAAATCGATTGGCGTTTCTCGCGCGCGCGGTACGTTTGCAAGATTTCAGGCCCCCTTCCCCCTTCCCCTCCCCTACTTTTTTTTTTTTGGCCGCAGTACGCGTTTGGCGTCTGCTTTCACGACGACGACGTTACATACCTGGGAGCGGCCCGGGAGGCGAATCGACCCGAGTTACCTGTTCGTGCTCTTAAAAGATGGTATGTGCCTGCCACGCTCGCTGATCAAGTTGACAACGGGTCGCTCGCTCGCAGAACCCGGAAGCGTCGAGTTCTCAGGCTCAGACCCCCCACGCGGGCGAATCGATCGGCACGCCGTCGTCGAGGTACACGAGTTGCGATGGTACGAGGTCGGCGTTTGATCGCCGCCAGCCATCGCTCCGCGAGACTCTTCAATGATGAAAGAGAGACTCCATGGGGCGGGACCTCTCACATAGGCGCGAAAACTGTTTTTCCGTGAACATCCCAACTCACCTTTGAGTGCGAGAGTTCGTTCGCTCGCGGACGTGGCGAGCTGCTTTTCGTCAGACGACGGACGGAAGGAAGCGGGCTAGGAATGCGCGTCGAGTCGAGATGTAGCGATCGCTTTGCGCGTGGACCTGCCGGTATGTTGTTTCGGTTCTGCTTGTCTTCTCGATCCTGTTTGATGTCGTTCATCGATAGGTGGGTGTCCAGCGTACTCGTCCCGAGTGCTGTACAATACCAAAGTAGAAAACTGGCCGTCACTAAATTTACTCGAATCGGGTTACAATCCCTCGCAGGCCGCGCTGCAGCTGGAGACCCAAAGAGCACAGACGTTGGTGACGCCTAACATGGAACCGCTCGTCGAACATGGATATCCTCGGACTCACATTTCAGACGTGCAAGGGAAAAAACGGAGAAGTCAGTGATGTGACGCACAGAGTTTATGCCAGACAGCGAACCCGGCTGACGTAGAACTTTCCATCCAGCGAGTCACCGCTCATACTCTAGCGCTGATTCGTGTCCAAGCTAGGGATCGAGGTACTTCCACAGTATCTGTCGGGAACGTCCGGACGGGATCTGGTTGTTGCTGTTGTAAGTAACCCTCTTGAAACCCTAAATGCTTGACGGTATGTTTGGCCTTGTTATGTCAGTGATTAACGTCTCTTTCTCCTAAACCTACCTACGACGCAGACGCACGCGTACCGAAAACAAGCGTCGTCGTCTTTGAACAGAGCGCTTTGGGACGCCCTAGTCCGTGAGACTCTCAGTGGGAGAGAGGGCTCGGACCTCGGATTGCAGTGCATGGGTTTCAAAAGCGTTTCCATGATTACCGACTACGGACGTAATCCAATCCACCTTCGCGTGCTAGCGAATTTCTCCAGGGTCCTACCCGACCATCAACACGGGTTAGCGTTTCACGATCACGTTCAACGCCGACCGAGTCCGAGTCCGAGTCGCTGTCGACCATCGCACTTCGATTCGGGTTTGTGCGAGTTATTCAGCGTTTCCGACCAAGGGTGAACGTCGTTGAATGCGAGGATCTCTGCGGGGCAGACAAAAGGTAAAAAGTCCCTGTTGCGTTGTCGTTCAGCTCGTTTCGACGATCGTCACGAAACACTCCCAGAGACTTACAAGAAACGACGCTGCCAAAGAGCATGAAGTTACTTAAATCGCCCACCAGAACGAACTGACGAGGTACGAGGTAATCGGCAATACGTCCTTGGAGCACCCTCGACGACGGCCGTTGCTTTTACAGTAATACTGGGACGGTACATTGAACACCAGCGATCGTGAACGTTTCTCCCCTCGAACATTGACGAACGTTCTTGGTCAGAGTGGATAGCCGTTGCGGACGGTTTCCTACCCAAGAGCATCGTGATCACTGCCATGAGGCAAGGTAACCGGTACTACAGGCATGCTGTCATGCCCATCCCAATCGAGTGTGATGTCCTTAGAGAGTTTATTCGCATTGGTCGCGCCCTGCCTGATCTACTTGGTCCCTGGTGACGCACTCTACACTCCTCTATGAGTCGTAAGGACGATACGGTGCAAACAATGGGGTATGTATACCAAAGAGACTCGCAGACAGAAACTAAGCACCGACGCGGATGTAAAGGGATCGTCGATCGAAAGTTACTCCGGCTGATCTCACAGCCTTATTGAGTGCAGTCCGTGTGCGAAGCAGAGGGTACCCGGCTGTCAACCCGGCTGGTGCGCCAGTCAGGCGTCCCCCTCCGGAGATCACGACCGGGCGTCGAGTGGATACAGTATGCACCTAAGTAGAGGGAACGGGATAAGTAGCGGTTTCGAGCCCGCAAAATATCTCTGAGTCGTCAGGGGGCTTGACCCCCGCCGTAGGATCATTCCCACGCGGCACGTGGCCACGTCATCGCCATACCATACCGCACAGATGGGGACATTCGCACGATGCAACAGAGTCCAATCTAGCGTTACCGTGGATGCTCCTACTAGTTTAACGAAGCGTCTATCCAATTCGTGCATTGGCAGTAACGAACACCGTGACCGTTCTAAATCAAACGTACCACCAACCTCGAGGATTTGATCGTTCTCTCGGGCTGGAGTGCAGATTGAGCGAGTACATCTTACCTTGAGGACCGACACCGGTAAATTAATTCGACACCTAACGACAGGCAGACCTTTGGCACGAGCCCGCGAAGAGTTCAAAAATAGAATATACCATCGCCTTGCCCGTCCTCGCCTGCGCTAAGCCAACATAAATGCAAAGGTAATTGCATCATTACCTTTGGCATACGAGGTGGCGAGATGACCATAACATGCTTTTAGGCTCCACGAATGAACATGTTCGGCGATTCAGTTACTGGTAGGTTGGTTAGCGTGAATGCAAAAGGTATCACGTTATTCTGCCGTTTCGTGACGCGAGAGAAATGACCGCGACTACCAGTTGAGGAGTTGCATTCGTGTGCAAGCTCCCTCGTTGCAAAGTTTGAAGAAGGTGGAGAGACGACTGCTACGTGTATTCACGAAGCAATTGCCCTGGATCGTGAAGCCTTGAAGCTCTGCCCACCCGGGCACCCCAAACGAGCTGTCTCTTTGTCCGAGCTTGGAATATGTCTGTCCACAAGGTACAAGCAACTTGGGGCCATGGGGGATATAGAAGAAGCGGTTGAACTCAGTAGAGAAGCGCTTCAGCTTCATCCACAAGGACACCCTGATCGCACGTCATCGTTGAGCAGCCTTGCGGTTCATCTACACACTCGGTACGAGAATCTTGGGGCCATGGAAGATCTGGAGGAAGCGATTGCCCTCGACAGAAATGCACTTCAGCTTCGGCCAAGAGGACACCCTAATCGCTCCATATCTTTGAGCAATCTTGCCGCCGATCTTGGAACTCGGTACGAAAAACTCGGGACCATGGAAGATCTGGAAGAGATGGTTGTCCTCGAGAGCGAAGCGCTTCAACTTCGTCCACGAGAACACCCAAATCACTCCTCATCGTTGAATAACCTTGCATCTCATCTCTCCACTCGATATGACAGACTTGGAGCCATAGAGGATCTGGAAGAGGCAATTATTCTCGGCAGAAAAGCCCTTCAGCTTCGTCCCCAAGGACACCCTGGTCACTCAATGTCTTTGAACAACCTTGCAGTTGATCTTGGAACTCGGTACGACAAACTCGGGACTATAGAGGATCTGGAAGAGGTAGTTGCCCTCGACAGAGAAGCCCTTCATCTTCGTCCGCAAGGACACCCTCATCGTTCTATGTCTTTGGGAAACCTCGCACTTCATCTCTACGCTCGGTACAAGAAACTCGGGTCTATGGAGGATCTAGAAGAGGCAATTGCACTCGACAGAGAAGCCCTTCAGCTTCGGCCACAAGGACACCCTGATTGCTTAACATCTTTGATCAACCTTGCAGCTGATCTTGGAACTCGTTACGAGAAACTCGGGACTATGGAGAATCTTGAAGAGGCGATTGTTCTTGACAGAGAAGCCCTTCAACTTTCGCCACAAGGGCACCCTGATCGTTCTATATTTTTGTGCAACCTTGCGCTTCATCTTCACACTCGGTACAAGGAACTCGGGACCATGGAGGATTTGGAAGAGGCAATTGTCCTCGAGAGAGAAGCCCTTCAGCTTCGGCCACAAGGACACCCTGATCGCTCAATGTCTTTGAGCAACCTTGTAGCTCATCTTGGAGCTCGGTATGACAAACTTGGGGCCATGGAAGACCTAGAAGAGGCGATTGTCCGAGAGAGAGAAGCGCTTCATCTTCGTCCGCAAGGACATCCTGATCGTTTTATGTCTTTGGGCAATCTTGCAGTTCATCTCCACACTCGGTACAAGAAACTTGGAGCCATGGAGGATTTGGAAGAGGCGATTGTCCTCGACAGATGTGCGCTTCAGCTTCACCTACTAGGACACCCTGATCGCCCAACGTCTTTGAGCAACCTTGCGGCTGATCTTGGAACTCGACACGACAAACTCGGGACTATGCAGGATCTCGAAGAGATGGTTGTCCTCAACAGAGAAGCACTCCAGCTTCGTCCACAAGGACACCCCAAACACTCCTCATCGTTGAATAACCTTGCGGCCAATCTCTCTGCTCGGTATGACAAGCTCGGGGCCATGGAGGATTTGGAAGAGGCGATTATTCTCGAGAGAGAAGCCCTTCAGCTCCGGCCACAAGGACACCCCGATCGCTCAATGTCTTTGAACAACCTTGCAGTTGATCTTGTGACTCGATACGACAATCTCGGGACTATGGAGGATCTCGAAGAGGCGATCGTCCTCGACAGAGAAGCCCTTCAGCTTCGTCCACAAGGACACCCTGGTTATTCGTCATCGTTGAATCGCCTTGCATCTCATCTCTGCACTCGATACAAGAATCTAGGCACCGAACGAAACCATGTGCGTCACCTTCCATATTTCTCTTATCATGTCCTTATTGTTTCGAAGTCGAGTGGCCTAAATGAACTCTTCGCCCTCTACGCTCGACTGGCAACCCTACCCCACGTGGTGTCTTCAGATGACCTGTCTGCCTCTCGAGCCTGGATACACGATGCTGAGCATTTTCAGCATTCTTCTCTTATTCTTGCATATGAAACAAGTCTTCGACTGCTCGCTCAGCATATGTCCATTCTTCCCTCATTGCCACAACACCTTGATATTTTAAAGACCCACTCGTCCTCGCTTGCAGTTGACGCCTTCTCGGCGTGTCTTCGTAATCGTGCCCCAGAGCATGCAGTCGAACTTTTGGAACAAGGCCGGGGCGTGTTCTGGAATCAGCTCTCTCGTCTCCGTTCCCCGCTTGACAGCCTCATTGCCTCTGGCATCGCCGGAAAGTCGTTAGCAAACGAGTTTAGCCACTTGGCATCACGCATCCGCGACGTGCTCGGTTCACCTGGCATCGACCAGCACGAAGAGCTGTGGCACCTCAACATTGAAATGCAAAATCTCGTGACCGCCATTCGCAACTTGCCCAGTCTCTCTCGTTTTCTTCTACCCCCTCTCTTCTCAGCCCTACAACGTGCAGCCAGCGGTGGTCCTGTGGTCATCGCGAATGCAAGTCAGTATGGTTGTGACGCCCTCGTCATCTTCATCGATCGAGATCCTGTCCACATTCCATTGTCGATCACTAAAGAACATGTTCAGCACCTGTCTTCAAACCTGCGTGCTTCGACTAAACGCTCAAGGTCGGCGTCGGAAATGATCAAAATACTAGGTCCAATTTTACGCGAACTCTGGGACGACGTTGTTTCCCCCATCGCCACTATCCTTGAGACGATACATCCATTGAAATCTCGGATCTGGTGGTGTCCCACCGCCGAGTTTTCTGACCTACCATTGCACGCTGCTGGTCCGTATAGGAAAGGACAGCGGAATTTCGCGGATCTGTACATATCCTCGTACACTCCCACGTTGAGTGCTCTTATTCATGCCAGACGGGCCGGATCGTCGGCGTCGGCGAGTGACGCGAGACGCTTCATCGCTATCGGTCAAGCGAACGCCAAAGGACACAGCGAGCTCCCTTCCGTCCACGCGGAACTGGATATCGTTCGTGAGCACATCCACGATCTCGCTACTTTCACGCGAATCGAGGGCGAAGAGTCATGTATCTCCCGGGTCGTCGAGGAACTTGGGAAGAACGAATGGGTCCATTTTGCTTGTCACGGTATCCCAAACCGGCAAGAACCGTTCGAATCCGCATTCGCTCTACGCGAAGGACCATTTACGATCGAGCGCATCATGGGTTGCGATTTGCACAACTCCGAATTCGCGTATCTCTCTGCGTGTCATACGACGGTCGGAGACGAGGAGAGTCCTGACGAAGCGATCTATCTCGCGGCGGCAATGCAGTTTGCAGGGTTCCGTTCTGTCATCGGCACAATGTGGGCGGTGGACGATGAGCAGGCAAACAAGGTCACGTCGACGTTTTATAAACATGTAGTGGACGACGAGACGGGTCGTCTTGACCACACGCGCGCAGCATTTGCACTTAACAAGGCTGTGAGATCCTCCGGAGTAACGCTCGATCAACGAGTGCTTTATGTCCACATTGGTGCTTAGTCTCTGCCTAGGAGTCTCTATGATATACTTCACTGTATCATATGAAGGAACGCACAAAGGGGGATAACTAGCATGCTTGTACTCTTGCGCATCGTTTGGTTGGTGCGCTTTGTTCGATCGCCATCCGGTCACCGGGCTAGTACCGAAAATAATAGCATACTATTTTCATTTGGCGTGGACACGGTGATCACTAGCCAGAATGTATCAAGGCCGAATACGCAACCTGGACGGACCACCTGAACCTCCGACCATCCCACGTGTCCTCGTTTTGCTGGACATTGAATTTGTGAGATGCTCGCAGTAGTTGTCAATTCCGACAAGCTCTTCGCTGTCCATCCATCGTACTCTGTAGAGAAGCTGAATAATACCGAGAAACGCGAATGCAAGGCATGAAGGCGAAAGTGTGTAGCGACTTAGAGCGGAGATTTAATATGATCAAGAGTCGAGGATTCGAATGGGCGATACGGACGGTCAGACGAGATGGGTTGGGTTCGCTAGAGCTGTTGATTGCTACTACCTTGCTTAAATACTACAGAACAGCATGAACCACCAGCGGTGGTTTATAGGTGGCAAATCCCTTCGCTGTAGTGCTCATCACTCACTGGACGCTTTTACGCCCAGCCTCGTGAACGAGTCAAGGTCTGAGTATCAAGTTCCTCGATCGCCTCTCCAAGAGCCTAGGTGTAACCACTGATTAACATGCACCAGAAACCCAACCCTGTCTCTCTGACTCATGGTCTTACCAGATCATGCAGGCAAGGCACTACTGAGATACACGGGGCTCTGAGGCCTGTCGCTGAGGGTGTCGAGTTCCTGGATGCACTTTTCAACTATCGTTCTCGCATGGTTGGAGTTCACTCGGGCCGCTAGTTGTTTACTGTAAAAACTTCTCGCGGAAGTCGATCTCGGTTGACGGTAAGTGGATAGCTTGCATTAGATCATGTCGTGTGGTCTTGAAACGACGAAGACGCAATGTTACATCTTGCCACAGTGGTTTGCATCCGAACCAACTTCAAACAACCGTAGCTAGATAAATTCTGGATGGTATGAAGCCCGGCGCGTGGGGACAAGACAGGTAAAATAATGGGCGAGCTGGGGTCACCGGAAGCTTGATCGTTATCTTTGCCTTGGTATCCAGACCAGCGCTGACTGGTGGGCACTTCTGAGTCGCCGAGCTGCAATGCTACACTTCTTTCTGGTCATGGTAAACGCTGGATTTCGATGCTGGATAGCAGGACTATCACTACTACTAGGGAACTCGGTTCTCACGTGAGTCGACGCGCTCAAGGAACAGCGTGCGAGCAAGGGAGGCGGGTTTTCGAGCTCCGACGTCGTGCGGACATTTAAACGCTTGATCCGCATCGCTCCCGCGACGTCGGCGCTGGTTCACGGACTTCGACTCGCTTGGATAGTTCTTGTCTCGCCCGCCAACCTGTTCCCTTTGTCTCTTCTTTTCTCTACACTTGTTCTGTAGTATCCTGTGTATTACATTTCCAGTTCGACTCCTCGAGGTGTGCCTTCCAGCGCTTTTGGCAGGTCTCGCCACCCTATCCAAGCGCACCCCAGTCGTGCTGCCTTCTCTCCCGTTCCACGGTCCTCAGACCTGCTCGGTCACATGATATCCCCCGGGTCAGTGGTCGCGTCCGCCACCCTCACCTCATGGAAAGCCTACCTCATTCTCCTAGCTCTCGCTCCTTTCTCACCAGATGTGAACAGCCCGAGATTTCCTTTTCTGTCCGTCATCTGCGCCTGAATTTTTCACGCAGTCACAAGGGTCTCGCAAACCGCTGTAATGCCCTGGCTCACTGGGGGCCTTTCTACCTGCGCAGCCTGAGTCATGTAGCCATCATGCTATTCCAGGCAGAAATTCTATCATGATGCTCATGGTCTGAAATCTTATCTTACGGTATCCATTCCCCTCAATATAGGTCATGTTACCCGCACTCTCCACTCCAAAAGGAATGCCCGTGGGTGCGGGAAGCGAACACCTCATCCTTGACTAGCGTTACTTTTTGATTCGTGCACCCCCACCGTGATGACCAGCGTCAACCTCCCCGAATGTCCTCGCTACGTTGCCCCACCCCCAACACAGCTGGAGTGTATGTCCCCAAATCATTTCGACGCATTTTTTGTTCACGTGGATCTGCCTAGTGGACTTTGCTGACCTCGCGATCGTCGACCTCTCTAAAGCGAATACTCCCGAGGGACGCCGCGAGCTCGCACCACAGCTTCGTGATGCCCTTTGCACGAACGGCTTCGTCTACGCAATCAATCATGGATATACCCAAGTCGAGGTAGCTTCCGTCGTCCTCACTCTTCCAATCACTCACTCACCTCGCCGATCAGCGTGACCGGATTTTCGACGTTGCACATGTGCCATTTACGGCCGTGACCCCGGAAGAAAGGAAGATCTACACCACCGAGAGTCAGAAACTCGGTTACTATGCTGGGTATAAGGCTCGTAGGTACTGGGCAAGTATATTCCCTTGTCTGACCTGTCTCCCACCTAACGTCCCTTTGAGGTAGAACGTCGGCACAGACGACAAAGTCTGGGATCAGATCGAGCAATACGCGTGTGCGTAATCCACCTTGCATGACTATTGGTGACGCTGGTTGAAACGGTGCAGTCCCTCGCGACGTCACCAAACGTCCCCATCCCCAAGCGCTACGCCCTTTCTTGCCCCTCATCGACTCGTTCGCTCGCCATAACCATTTCAAGATTCTACAGCCCATCCTCAGGTAATCCACGATTTTATCGTCAGAATAGATCGAGCGTCACATGTTTCCTTAGGCTCATTGCACTGAGTCTCGAGTTACCTGAAGAAGCTCTGGTAGAGAAACATACTTTCGATGGACAGGGTGACAATGGAACAAGCAAGTATCCTCGTTCGCTTGCATGGTTGCACAACTGAGTGTGTCATAGTCACATTCATGAAATAGTATGCCTCTACACTCGTGTCGCCCCCTTCCATTCCAACAATACTTCAATTGCCAGTTATAGGCGCCCAGAAGAGGAAGAAGAAAGGTCAAAGAACGTCTGGGTCAAGGGCCACACAGGTACGTCGTACTCGTTGCACAAACGACCATGCTACAGCATGTCATTCTAGACATCGGCAGCGTGTCCATTCTCTGGAGCCAGCCCGTCAGCGGTTTGCAGATCCTCTCCCCAGACAGGAAATGGCGTTGGGTCCGACACATTGACAACGCTGTGGTTCGGCCTCTCCCATCCTGAATGGCTTTTCGATAATCTTATTGTCGAATGACAGGTCATCAACACCGGGGACATGATGGAATTTCTCACTGGCGGATTCTACAAGCCCACCATCCACCGCGTCGTCCGACCCCCACACGACCAACGCGGCTACGACAGACTTGGCGCGTTCTACTTTTCCATGGTCGACGACGACGTGGCACTCTTGCCCCTCGCGTACAGCCCAGTGTTGCAGCGCGTCGGCATTGAACGGCGATGCCTTCGCTCGGAGGCGCCACTTGCGGGTGCGTGGAGGAAGGAAAGGACGATGTCGTATGGGCGCGTGGCGCTGACGAAGGGACCGGAAAATAACACCGAAGAAGAGGTCGTTGCGGGCGTCGTCGTGAAGCACTACAGTTAGGCTGGACAATGCCTTTTATTTATCTTGTGGTGCCTGAGGTGGTGATTGAGCGAGGCAGCCCCAGAGCCAGTTCCTTTTTTTTCACTGTGTATTATGTATGTAACCGCCCGGTGATAAACGCAGTACTGAAATTTGGATGCCTACCTCGAAGGATCCCCGACAAAATGTGAGCACCGTGCCCTATGTTTGGAGCCAATAATAAATAGCACGAAGGTATAGTTGGTAGTTCCATAGCGCTTACCTTCGCGTCCCAAGTGCCGTTGCAAGTCAGGTAACCATGTAGTTTGTAATCCTCCACCTACACGTCGGGACGCAGAAATTGGATAGGGTACCTTTTCCGGGATCCAAGAACGGGAGTCGACGTGCTCAAGGCACGCGAGCGACGGAGTGGGCGGGCTCGACAAAACTCCGTGAACCGGCGCCGACGTCGTGGGAGTGGATCAAAGGGCGACCCGACCGCGACGCGGATCGAGCGCTTAAACGTCCGAACGACGTCGGAGCCCGAAAATCCACCCCGCTCTCATCAGCAATTCAACACCTTCCTTTTTTGGTCTCACAGTAATCATCGCCTTTTCAAAGTCGCGCAAGCCAGAAAAGCATAAAACAAGCCCGCCCCTCGTCTTTTTCATGTTTATCACACTTTTACTACTGGTGCCCGGTGGAGAAAAAGTGGAATTGCTAATACAGAATACAGCCACTCGGGCTGAGTAGACACACTGGTGCACCGCCTTTGTCCCCGCCCTCGTCGTCGCTCCGTCGTCGTCCCCATTCCCGTCCCCATCCTTGCCATCGTGTGTCATCGTTGAGCCACTACCCTCAACGGTAGCCATCGGCGGAACGATCGGGACGGGCATATTTTGGACCGCTGGGCTGGTGAGTCGCAGCAACCTATGAGGCGTTCAAGTTTTCATCTCCATCTCGAGGCTGTCGCGCTCGCTGGACCTGGGAGCCCTTCGTCGTCGTTGGCATATTCGTGTATGCCGTCGTCGTGAGTCGCTGCCCTGGGTGATTCAAGCGACGCGTTGACCTTCGCTCCCCACGGAGGCGAAATGGCAGCCGTGTACCCCGTGTCTGGCGTGTTCTCTGTGTTTGCGACTCCATTCGTGTCGCCTGCGTTTGGGTTTGTGCTTATTTGTAGTTCGTGGGGAATCGAGGGCGGACTTCTCCTCCTTCCCTCCTTCCCCCGCCCGTCCCTTGTATGATAGGGTAGAACTATTGGTTGCAATGGCAAGTCACGTCCATCGCGTTTCCTAGCTCACGCTCACGCTGCGTCGTACTAAAAAGAGCCTGGGTATACTGCAAGTTATGCCCCTCATGAGCCCTCCCATCCCTTGATGTCCAATAGCCAGCGAACTGACAGCGGCCGCAATAATGCCCCAAGTACGTCACGACCCCAAATATTGGCGCTATCGTGCTGACGATAAACGCGTGTCATGACAACTCAGTTTTTTGCACCTCGAGTGCAGCCGCTTGGGAATGGTTCCTCGCGATCATCGTACCAATATTCCTCATGCAGCTGATACACGTTCGCGTCTACGGTATGACTCGTCTACATCTCGTACTGGCTAGCCGTGACAATTCCGGACAGGCGAATACCGAGTATTGGTTTGCCTCCATCAAGATGGACATGATCGTCCTCTTCACCATAGTCAGCCTCTTCTACGACTGGGGTGGCGTAAAAGATCAACCAGGACCCGTCAGTCGCCCGTCGACCAGCAATCACTCCCCCTGACTGACCGCACGCAGGGCCTCACCAACTTTCGCCACGGACAAGCCTTTGTCGGCGGATTTGCCACCTTTTCACAAACGCTGGTGCGCATTTTATTCGTTTGGTGGGGTAGAACTTGTCGCTGTCGCCGCCGGCGAGTTGGCTCGGCCCTGGAAAGCAATCTCCCGCGACGTCAGAGCTACTTCTGTCAGAATCCTGTTGTTTTATGTCTTGATGATCCTCACTATTGGGCTGTGCATCAATTGGCAGGATCCGACGCTGTTTAGGGCTGCGAGCAGTGAGGGCCTTTTTCCCTCACCTGTATACGGTTGTTGACATTCCCCGGATCTGCAGTCGGATGTAACAGCGCCTCACTGACGGCCGCGTTCCAACGTGCTGGCTTTGGTGCTGCCGTGCACGTGGTCAACGAGTCTCACCGACCACCGTGTTGTCCGCGACTAACTCCCCCCTTATGAGAGTTCTCGCATGCTGTATGTTTTGGGCAAGGTGCCCCCCATCCTCAGGATGGGCCAACATTCGCGGCGTGCCCGTTCCTGCATTTATGTAAGCCATGTATGCTCCCAAGACAGGATCATATGCTGACACCGCTGATCTCACAGCATGTCCCTCGCAGTATCGTTCCTCACCTTTCTAACCACAATATGGGGTCAATCTGCTTTACTGGTGTGGGGCTCCATCGGATTCATCTCACTCCGTTTTCGAGCGGCGTGGAAAGCCCAGGGCCGATTACTCTCTGATCTGCCGTACGCTCAGCCCTTATTCCCGCTTTTGCCAGTGAGCGTGATCATCCTCGCGACGGAGCTGGGCCGAGGACGACACGCATCGAGCGAGGTGCCCCTCCGCCAGCGTAGTCCCTCCACTCCAGTCCACCGTTTAGCGCGAGGGTGAGCATTGGAACGCCGGGAATGTACGCGACGACATGTCCCTCACACGACCTTGTTCTCGACCGACGATCATAGGCCCGCCGCTGGCTGCGCATCTGAAAAGAAGGGACGGAGAAGGAAATGAGAGAAATCGGACAACGTCTGAATAGAAGTCAAGACGCTCTGCATTTTGAGGTTGAGGTGGCACAGTTGTTCATGCTGGTTTGTGCCAGGTGAAGCGAACACATTGCGAATGAGCGATGCTAGATGATTGAAGTCGTTGCTAATGACTTTCCAGCTGGTTCGGATGCAATGATGTCGTCAAGCGGGAAACGAAGACGAGTGAGCTGGTTCCAGAACACACCCCAGCCTTATTCCAGGAGCTCGACTGCGTATTCGAGGGCACGATTGCGAAGACATGCTAAAAAGGCATCTACTGCGAGAAAGGAAGTGTGGTCCTGGTCCTGTAAATGTCAAAGAATTGTGGCACGGCAGGAAGGATGGACATATGTTGAACGAGTGGTCGAAGGGACGTTTCATATGCAAGAGTGGCAGAGGAGTGCTGAAAATGTTCGGCATCACAGATCCGAGCTCGAGAGGTAGACAGATCGTTGGAGGGCCACGAGCTTGAACCGGGTTCTGAGATTAACTGCAAGGTTGCTTAAGGAGGCCGAACGATGGGGGTGTTCATGCGGGGCGAAGTCGAGGCACTTCTCACTCGAAGGCAAAGACCTCTTCAAGATCCTGTACGACCTCAAGCTTGTTGTCCCGAGCTCTGAGGTCAATTGCGACAGAATGAGCGACCAGGGTGTCCTTGCGAGAAGCTGAAGCGCTTCTCGGTCGAGGACAATATCTTGTACGGCTCTCAGCTTCTTGTGCAGAGCGGTGAGATATATTGCAGGGCTTTTCAATGATGACGAGAGACTAGGGTGTCCTTGTAGGCGAAGTTGATCCGCTCTCAGTCAAGGACAAGGGCCTCGTCTAGATCCTCCGTGACCCTGAGCTGCGTCAAACAGATATCTTGCTTGTCATAGCCAGGTGGGTAAAGTCCCAGGGCTTCACGACCGAGTACGATCGCTTTATCCTTCCACCCTCCTCAAAGTGTGATTTTGCCCGGAAATGCAACCATTCGAACTGGTAGACTTAATCATCACTCTCGCCTTACATAAATACAGCGGAATGATACCTTGTGCAATCCTGGCCGGCCATGCTTCCATAAAAATTGTTGAAAAAACTTCAGAATACGCTCGCCGAGCCTGCAAGTATGGTATGGTCATTTCGCTACCCCCGAGTGCCGAAATGAGTGGTACAACCAACCTATGTTTATGCTAGTTTGCTCAACTTGACTAGACATGGTGGCTTGTGTTGGATTGGTGCGTGCGAGCCAAGGTGGGCAAGCGTCCACTCCACGCGTCGAATCTGTCTACAACCGGCCCTCAGTTCCTCTTCATCGCATCAAAGACAGGACGTACCAGACCCATCTCGATCAGTCTACACTCCAGAGAATGATTCCGGAAGTTGGTGATGCGGCTGCGTCGTCCGAATGTTCGCTTTACTCGCCAGTCAGGGTGCAGTGCGAGTGAGGCTGGATAAGTACGAGCGATGCTGGGAGGGCGGAGGTGTGCAGGTTGTGGGTGGGACACGCTCGACGGTGTGGTAGGGTGGGTGGATGGCGTGGAGGTGGGTTGTTGGCTTGGCTGACTGCAATGAAATTTTTCACGGGTACAAGGGAGAGTCGGCTGGCGCCAGATTCCGCACGGAGGTTCGCAGTAGGTTGCAGTAGCGGTTGTCTGGTCTTTCAGACCGTGGCAACCAAGAAAGGGTTAACAAGGGTAGATAAGGTCGAGTAGATAGAAAGCTGGGTTGGGCTCGTACCACCCGTCGGACTCGGACCCGACCGTGACCGTGCATGCTCACTGTCGATGGCTGGTCCACCTCAGGCAGTTCATTTTTTCCTCGTTCAACTTTATCATCTGGTAGGCCTTCGAACCACATATGACTCCCACTGCCAGTGAGGCCTATGCTGAAGATAGACTTTCTCGAGCACCCAGCACCCAGCGGATTACAGGGAAGGTGAGACCTTGGTCCAATGACAATACATCACATAAACTTCACCCATGCCCTAATCTCTTATAACCGAGTTACAATGTACAAAGTACCCAAAATTGAATATAATCTTCACACCATCATGCCAATACATTATACATATTACACTATAAAGGTACCTCCAATTGCCAATCCAGCCACCTATTCAGAAAATCAGAAATGAAGAGCAATCGAGAGAATCAGGCCAACTACCTACAAAATAGTGGCAATGTGCATGCTATGGGCGGCATCATCATGCAGTTTGGGTTGTACCATATATGATTCCATTTTGAACAAAGTCGACTATGCACCCCTGAGTTTTTGATTCACAAGCAGTACTACTGTTGTACAGCTTCACAACGTGACCTGCGACTGTTACCCATGGCTATCACACAATGCCATATCCAACATTTCCCAAATCCAACCATTTTTTGCGGTGTCCATATACAAGGTGAGACATCAGACACAGCTACTGACTGTTTTGATGCTGGCGCTTCGTGTACAAGAACCTTTTCTGTCCAATTTTGAGACAATCCACTTAAGGTCCTCATCTGGCTTTTCAGATGTTATGTACATATATGCTTGCATGTATTCTTTCTTTAATTCTAGGTTCTGATGGGAGTTTCAACTGTTATCATATGTATGTGTTACAGGTGCTTACTTAAGCGATTACATCAGCATTCATCTTATCAGATAAACACAATCAACGGTCTGGAACCGGGTTAACGTCCTGGGACGATGTTAAACTCACCAACAAGGTTAGCTGGCCTAATCGACCACTAGTCTTGCGTCAAGCATTAAACAACCCTCACAACGCTCTAAGGAGACTATGCTACCTTAGCCACTAACACTAATAACCCGTGGCAGCGCCACAATACGATAACCCTATGCCCTAGGGCTGGACCCATGCCTTACGACCACCACGTGTTAGTCTGGACTATGACGTCATGCCTCATGGCTGCCTCGTGCATCAAGGGCTAGACCCTTATCTCCTTATCTATGATGTCATAGATAACACACAGCCTAGACGGCCTCGTGCCATGCCTCGTGCATACAGCATTGGCCTCACTGATCACACGTGTTATGCCTCATGTCTTACGCTCTTTACGCCATTGGCTGGAAGCCACAGCCTTCCTGCCTCATGTTATGAGATAGATATGCTATTGGACGATAAGCTGCCTCATGTAGAACACGAGGCATCCCTGTTTGGTAGTGTACCAAACATGTACATACAGTACAGGTAGTATATAAAGGCCCAGTGCCGCTCCGAGAACCACCAGTCTGGTTCTCTTGGAGATTTCCCCTCAGCTTTCTCCTCTAGCCCCTAGCTCCTAGTAAGTGTTATGCTGCGACAAGGGTACGAGGAGTGACGTTCAAAAGTACGTCAAGACTTTGGCACGGGAGAGCTCGTGAGATAGAGCACAGCAGAGAAGAGAGCAAGAGCAAGTATCCCTTGAAACAGTGGGATGAGACTGCGGAGGACGAGGACGAGGACTAGAGCTAGGACAAGAAGGACAACGAGGACTAGTGCAAGGATGAGGACGAGGACGAGGATTATGTATGACACCTAGGTCGACAAGGACTTTCACTACAACAGTGGTGGGATCCAACACAATGGCGTTGGCGTTAGAACTAGAGGGTTTGAGTCGAGCGGAAGGGCTGAGACCTTCAGAGTGAGATGAGAGAATGCAACGTAGATTGCAAGAGTTCAAGTCTGGAGTACATCAGTGTAAAGGTAAGGTTTATATATATGGGCAAGGAGTGGATGCCGATGTACGAAAGGAGTCATGAAACAAATGATGAACCCAGAGTATGAGTAAAGGAAACGGTCATCATCAAGAAGGAAATAAAGAGGACCTACAATGGTCTGATGGTGACAAGAACAATAGATGAAGTCACAGCCCATCAGGGAGTCAAGGGACGAGATGGTGGGCTGTGAAGGAAGGCGACACAAATGCGATGTCAAAGATAGATGAGACCAAAGAGAAATGGTCATCAGCCAGGAGTCAGAGTGGAGACGATGATGTGAAGCTGATGATGAGAGAAGGAAGGAAGGAAACGTCTAAGGGTAAAGGTCTCTGTCAGAGACTGAGAGTAAGGGTTAACGAAGGGAGGACAGAGATAAGGGGAGACGTAAGAGTAAGAGAGACATAGCTTGGTACGAGGAGGAGAGACACAAGAGTGGATGACGAGGAGGTACCAAGTGATGAGAGAACTGAGTAAAAAGAAGATAAGATAAGATGACGTGGTCCAAGCGTGAGAGGAAAGAAGCGTATCGTAACAGTAAGTCCCTAGTGCAGCAACCTAAGGCTTGATGCTTAGGGTTGTTTCAATATGAGAGCGAGTGATTTTTTTCAAATTTCATCTACTGTCAGGCTTGACATAAGTCTTGATCCTCCCAAAAAGTGGTATACATGTGCGTTGAAATCAAACCTAGGTGACTGGGTACTCTACATAATAATGACGTGTGCTGGTGTATTGCGGTGGCAATCAGCTCTTTGGTCCTTGTTTATTCACAATCAGACTATTATTCACATGGGTCAAATTTATTTGTATACTAGTATCGAAGCGAATATGCTACAACAAAGTGAATAAATATGTATGACAGCTGCCTTTACTTCCATGAGCATGCCACTGAAAGGGAATCTGGTCGTAACAGTCAGTATTCTGCAATATTGTGATGGCTGAACACCATTCTATGCAACAAATCAGCTGCTAACTATATGACATTGGGGAAACTCACCTATTCCACCAGAAAAGAAGGCTTTTGATTTCACTTGCTTTCTCTGGGGAGCTGGATGTCTTGAAATAGTCAACAATGTGATTAAAAAATGTTTCATAGTTGAAGTCTTTGTCAACAATGGTCCATGCAGAGCTGCTAGACAGCACAAAATGAACCTAGAGGTGATATTGAGTCGATTGAGATGGACACCCAGTGATCTGGGTATGTCTCACCTGGACAGCAATGTATGCAATGGCCTGTGGTTGGACCGTTTTCATCTTGATTAATGCTGCAATGTTGCTACGTGGATGTAAAGGCTTTATAGCACTAGCCCTCACAGCACCATTAGTTGAGGTATCATGACAGGCAGATGTGGGTGATGTAAATATACAGTGAAAAGACTACACATGCAGGCATATCAAAGAGTCATAAAGCATACAATGTTTAACACTTACCTTGAGAAGTAAGTTGCCCTGGAACAAACCCTTGGAGGGCTTGTTTGGATCATATTCTCCTTCTGCATACAAGAAATTTGGCCAACTGTGGGCTGTGATGCGAAAATTGGGCTCATAGTTGATTATGGACTCACAAACACTAACAAGATGAAGTAGTTAGCTCTGAAGTTGTATTGAGATGATAGTAGTGCTGACCCAGAATCTGACCAATCATACTCTACAGGGCAAAGTAGTTTGCCTGTTAAGGGGTGATTAAAGCCACAATCATGCTTCGCTCGAGGTGTTAAGGGTGGATCGTCATTCTGAAGACTGGTATTCAACCACTCTACTATGGCTGACTTCAGCATGGATGCATCGTCTGCTCTTGCACTGTCAGCACTGTGCTGTAGCTATACAATACTATTTTTTGTCAAAAAGTGGTCTGAACAAGCTGCTACTGACCTCTTTGCATGTCAAAGCTAGATCAATGTTAGTTGCTGCCAATAGCTTGCCAACGGAGGGGCGCCATTGTAAAAGCTTCTTGAAATTATGGTAAGTCCATTCTTGTCTGTAGGTATGTTGTAAGTCACATTGGATGATTCCAAATGAGTTGAAAATACTCAGGTGTTGATCTAATGCATTGAGAGGATCAGCCTCAGGTACAGCTTTGATGAGTAGCTGGCAGTGATCATGTTCTGCAATCATATCAGGTACTGGCTCCACGATAGTGACGAGCTATCGTATGGCATGTCCTTCATGCAAGAGAGAGTAAGCGCTGTGATGATCCATCAACTTGCCTGTCCACTGTAGCAGCCACAGGGAAAAAAAATCACTTATGGCTTCTTGAGAACTTTGCTGAGAAGGAGCTCATGCTCCCTTTCAAGAACCGATACTCATCTTTTCAGGCTTTGAGTGGTAAGATCGTTGACATCACCTGTGGGAATTTCACTTAGGTTTGGTGAGACAAAACATAGTACTGACCATTGGCTACAAATCAACCCTTGGGTCATGTGTTTTGGACCACAAATGGTGGAGATATGTCCATTTCGAAATGAACATCTCATTGGGCTGCTTTTTGTATTTTTTTTTTCAGGATATTTTTAGTACTTGGTATAGCCTCTTTTTGCCTTGAGCACTGCCTCAACCCTCCTAGGCATACTTTCAATCAACTTCTGACACTCTTCAGCTGGTATGTATCTTGTCCCACTGATCCTAAACTCTTTTCCACAACTCCTCCATATCCTTAGAGGGGTATCATATTCAGCAAGCTTTTTTTTGAGGTACCACCAGAGATGTTCAATGGGGTTGAGGTCAGGAGACTGTACTGGCCATATCATACATAGTTCTGAAATCTTGCTGCCCCAGCCACTCCTTGACCTTTTTACAAGTATGTTTGAGGTCATTGTCCTGCTGAAAGATGATATCAGGAGGATTGAGATCATGAAACTCCATGGTTTCCATCAGTTCATCCTTCAAAATTTGAAGGTAAAGATCTCCATCCATCCTACCATCAATCTTGGCAGCATAGCCAATTCTCTCCCAAGTCATACAAACCCAAATCATGATAGAACCTCCACCAAACTTGATGATTCCTTCTACCAACCTATCACTGAGCCTCTCACTTGCCTTTTTCCATATCCACTTCTTCCCATCTGACCCTAGATGATTAATTTTGGTCTCATCAGACCATATAACCCTCCTTCAGTCATATTTTTATGTACTTCTGCAAAGTCCAAATGAGCTTTTTTATGCTTGAGTGAAAGAAGAGGGTATTTCAGCTTGGATACAGCTTTTATACCACTCTTTTTCAAGTGATGGCAAATGATATTTGGATGGAGTGGTTGATCAATGATGTTAGAGAGAGTTTTTTGTCACTTGGTCAGCATTCTCTGCTCTACAAGATGAGATGAGATGGACAGCATAATGAATATTGACAGGAGAAAGCTTGGATGGACAGCCACCAGTTGACTTTTCCAGGCCTGGATGCTCTTGGAAGGATAGTCTGGATATAGTAGCACAACTTAAGTGAAGATCACTTGCAATTGTATGAGCTGAGTAGCCTGGATCAAGTTGTGCAAGAATGGTAGCCTTTTGATCAATAGAGAGAGATTGCATGATGGTAAAGGTATGAAATGAAGATGTGTGGGAATGTTTTTAAACTCAAATATACTACTTAGATATATTACATTGTTTGTAGCACCAAACAATACCAAATATAGCATGATTTGAATAAGTTCTTAGTATTCAAATCAAGCAGCCCAATGAGGTGTTCATTTTGAAATGGACATATCTCCACCATTTGTGGTCCAAAACACGTCACCCAAGGGTTTATTTGTAGCCAAGGGTCAGTACTATGTTTTGTCTCACCAAACCTAAGCGAAATTCCCACAGGTGCCTGCAGGGTGCAAAGTGTACTGCATAAGTGTCAAACATTGGGCCGGTTTTTGGAGTCACTGTATCTGCAAAGGAGTGGTTCATGAAGGCCTGAAATGTGGCAGGTCCATTGCAAAATCTGAAGAACATAACTGTGGGTTCATAGAGTCCGAAGGGAGTGACGAAAGCACCCTTCCATTGATCCTCCTCTTTGATGCAAATGTTGTTGTACCCCCATCTGATGTTGAACTTGGTGAAATATTTGGAATTTTTCATGTCATACATAAGATCTTCAATGAGTGGCAGAGGGTAAGCATTGCGAACAGTGTGTGAATTAAGATAGTGATAATCTTGACATGGGCGAAGTCCTCCATCCTTCTTGGGGACAAAGAAAAAGGGGGCAGCTTGGGGGGATTTCAAGGGGATGATGTGTCTGGTTTCAGATGTTCATTGATGAAAGCCTTACAGGCTTCTTGCTCAGCAGGGTTTAACAGGTAGACCTTAGCGATCTTGGGTACGAAGGTGTCTTTCATCAGCAAAATATAACTTATAGGTCAGCTTACACAGTATCACAGCTATTATGACATTTTATACAGTAATAATACAGTAATTTACACCATATTACATGAATTGACCCTAGATTACAGCGCATTTACAGCATATTACATTAGCACACCCTAACAATGTGACAGATACCCGGTCTCTATGAACGTCACAGTAGTATCACACCAGCTTGCTAGTGACAGCGCGACGGCACACAGTTGTACAGAGTACTATGGATCAGGTACAGGTATAAGTAGTAGTGTATATCCTAATAAGATGTAGTCTAATTAGCTGTATTAGCTGCATGGGACTTGGCAATTTTTGGAGCAAATGTGCCACATGATCATGTTCACTTTCAGGGCTTCTATGCTACATCCACCACTACTGAATGGTACCAATGATAGCTACTATGGTAGGCCAACATTACCACAGGACGACGCCGACGACGGTTCTTACAACAAGCCAATATTAGCACAGGACGCCAGTGGCCCCAGTCAGTACAGTGACAACGATGACGATGACACGGTGCGATGTCAACGCAGGGACAGCTTCTACACTACATCCACCGCTACCGGATGACACCAATGATGGCTGCGACAGCGGGCCAACACTACCACAGGACGACACCAACGACAGTTCTCACAGCAAGCCAATATTAGCACAGGACACCAGTGGCCCCAGTCAGTACAGCGACAACGACGATGACACGGTGTGATGTCAACACAGGGACACAGTTGGCAAATGCCATCCCATTACCACGAATTCAACAGCGCAAACGTTACCCTAGTACCACAACCACGCGACGTGGTATCGACACACTGGCAGGGGCGGGGCTGGCCATTTCCACCCCATCACTACGACTTCGATGGCTCAAGTGTAATCTTGGGCCACGACGATGACAACGGGTCTCGATGTCGACACAAGAACGGGGCTGGCCAATGCCACCCCATCACCACGTCATCGACTGTGCAACTGTCACCCTACCACGACAACGAAGACGACAACACAATGTGGTGTCGGTGCAGGGACGGGGCTGGCCAATGCCACCCCATCACCATGACATCGACGGCACGAGCATCACCCCACTGGTGGCAGCGACGACGACGATGCGACGTGGTGTCAACGTCACCTCACCACTGCGGCGACGACGCAACGCGGTCAATGCATGTGTGGGGCTGGCCAATGCCACCCCATCACCACAATGTTGACGGCGTGGGCGTCATCCTACCACCCCGGTGATGAAAACGATGCGACGTGACGACGATACAGGGCCCCCGCGGTGGCAGCGGCGATGACATTGACTTCGACGATGTGAGTGTTTTACTACTATTTCCTTTGAATCCCACTAGTCATCTCACTCCCTCCCACCCTGTCCAATCAAGCTCCACCGCCCTTCTTACATGGCACAACAACGAGGAGGTGCATGTGAGCGACACCATCGCAAGGCGACGACGACGATGACATCACACGCATAGCCAGTGCCATGGTGGGACGACGACGACGGGTGCGCACAGCTACGGCGACAGTTCAAGGACCCCAACCGCACAACGATGACACTATCGCCCAATGGGTCGTCGCCACATACCCACCACCGCCGTGCTGACGTGTTTCCTAACAATAATGATGACGACGCGATGTGGTGTACGCAGGGACAGTGCTGGACCCTCACCACCACCAGCACTACGTCAATGTCAACGACACAGACACCACTCTGCCATCCCACCACTGCTACCATGATATCAACGTCGACGACAGACACCACCTACTATCACAAAGACGAGGCCGGTAGCAGTACAACCCCGCGACTCAACAATGACAACATGCAGGCCACGGTGGGACGATGACGATGATGCAATGACGAGGTGTGCAGCGCACGGATAGACTACCACGATGATGACGACGACGATGAC